>JAODKM010000001.1:51403439-51426417 GCA_026780845.1 Petrocephalus sullivani
GCCGTGCCCCCCCCAAGGTCATCATTGGGGCCACCCCCCCCCCCCCCCACCCCTCCCCCCCCGACAACGCTGTGCGTGCCCCCCCCCCCCCCCATCACCACTCGTGCTTCTATCTCCCTCACACCGTCGTTCATCAGCATCACTAGTTTTTGTAGCTGGTTTTTGTCTTTCCACACTTCTCCTGGTGTCATTGCGTCTTCATCCATGGCTAATGGTTTGTGTTGGTGTTTCTCCCCCTCCCATAACCCCACACCCTGTCCATCAGGTCCCTGTTGCTTCCTGGTTTGATGACATGTCCGACACAGAGCTCCTTGACCTGATCCCGTTCTTTGAGAAACTCAGTAAAGTTGAAGATGTCTACGCTGTGCTCAGACAGCAGAGGATGATAAGCTAGCACAGTTTGGGAAGGGGGGGGGGGGCTCCCCCCACCCTCTTGATCAGCACCTTCCCAGAATTCCATTTACAGGAAATTGGGAGAGAAGCAGACAATAGGCCATTGGGAGCCTGCTCTTTAAAGGAGCCTCAGAGCTGTGAAGAACCTACAAGCGAAACCATGAATCCTTACCGATTCCATGCAGAATGATGCAGAGAGGAAGTCTCTCCAGCTTGATGAGATGCCTGGCAACTGTTTTTGGCCTCAGCTCTGTTCATTCCCGTGTCCCTGAATGTTCTTTAAATTCAGCTAAAATGTTGATTTCATGAGATATGTGTGTGACTGAATGCTGGTATCACAGTATTCAAAATGAAATTGGACCGTTTTGCTTCTAAAAATGCTTTGTATAATGAAAGTTAAACCGGGTCTGAGGGACATAACATTCTAACACACATTCTGAGCCCTTTGTGGTCTTATGCATTAATCTCACATGGACAGCCTGATTGGAAATCACCTGGGTGCTTTATTATACTACTTGCTTTTGATTCTATATGCATTTAAGAAAGAAAAAGTAGGAGTGCAGGAAGGTCCCATTTGCTTCAGCACCAGCCTTGGGCCTTGCACTTCTGTCTTGGGTTCTGTCTTGTACTGTATTCACATCGGTATCAGTATGCATTGTAGAAATGAATTTTTATACATTTTGGGACAAAAATGAGACGAGTCAGTTTGTTGTATCTGTTAATGTGGATGTTTATATGTATTTTTACACTGCATTACAATGTTGGTGAAGCGCACAGTATCTGTTCTCTTTACGTTATGCTCTGAGAACTTTCTCTTCTGCGGTAAAATGGTCCTACTTGGTGTAACCAGCTCAGTGCTCAGTCCCTCTACTCTCTCCAGCATTGAAACTGTGTACACTTTCTCTTTCTATAGTTTTTTTTAGGAAAATGCATGTAAATTGTTCTGCATATTCTATGAGCAAAATTCGAGGCATTTGCCATTCTGTTCTGACTAAGGTAATGGTAGTAGTTACCTGCGTAGTAGTATTTCCTTTTGAGAGCTTGTATTCAATTAAAACATAAGGTCACATTTGACCACCATGCAAATTCAACATTGTAATTGCAAAGTGTTTTCCTCTAGGGTCAAGCCAGCATTGTACTGAGGCTAACGCCAGTGTTATGTGACTCTATGCAGGGGCATTATTGTATTATGGGACATCCCCTGGATTTCAGGGATAATCACCACCTTACTTTGTCATGTTTGCATTTACACAGCTAGGTCAAGATGTGCACTTTGGTCTCTAAATATTTTGCTATGTTTTTATATAATTTACAAAATATTATAAATACCAATTCCTGTTTTTTATTATTGTAAGCTGGTGTTTCATACAGGGAAAATGGTGACTTGTTGAAACCAGCATCTGCTGCTGTTGATGGAAGCTACTGTACAGCAACAGGACTGTACGATGCTCTTGTGTCTGTACTTAATCTGTAAAAGGTAACTCGTAGTAAACGGGTTAAAACACAGAGAAACACATTTGGAAATAACTAGTCGCCTTCTGTGTTGGTGGTTCTGAGTACAGGCTCAAGTGTTCAACAGGAATTTCGTTTTTATTTTATTTTAAACCACTGCTTAGGTTGTGCAGCTCCCTGTTGACTGGGAATTTTGAGGTCTGTCATTATTTATTTCTGTACCTTGTGACTGTGGCTTCTAACACAATGGAAGAAGCAGTTTTTACTCCCTCTCCCCCTGTAGGTCAGCATCTTGATAACTTTCCTGAGCTGTGTCCTGTATTTCAACACCAATACATGCAAGTATCTGTGGTCCTTGCTCATAGAATTCAAGGAAACTAAAATTGGCATTAATATACAGGAGTTTCTGAATGATTTGGGAACACAGTATAATTAACAGTGATTGTAATCCAGTTGTAAAAAAATATATATGCAATATATAATTATTGTGTTTTGTGTGGGGGAAAAATGAAATATAAATTATTCCAAGTGTAAGTTTCTTTAAGTGTGGCTGAGGTGCCCTGAGTCATTCCTGACTGTCATATTCACAGGTGTGGAGCCGTCGTATTTAATTAGGGGGTATTTTCCTTCTCTGAGGAATGCAGAAAAACCTCAGGATGTATACAGAGGGAAATGGCAAACAGTGAAAAACCGATGAACACAAAACAAATTCTGCAATATAAAACAAAGTCAAAAATAAAATTCAGCCCAAATTCATATCTACGAGGTCTGACACAAAAAGAACAAGTCTATAACTATTTATTTTTAACATTCAGAAAATCAACTACGATTGCCGTCAAAATAGTTCTTCTGAATTGACATAGCTGCATACAATGCTGCCAACATTCAAAGAAATTCCGCAGGTCAAGTTCTGTAAAGCTATTGAGGATCTCTGCCATTTTTGCTTTCATGTTTTCTACCAACAAAAAAAGTTTTCCTTTGAGCACTGACTTCAGCTTTGGGAAGAGGTAGAATAAGACTTTGTGGAATACTTTCATTGTCCAAAATGATTCAGCTACTGCTTGAACACCCAACCTTCCCTCTTTTCACATCACATCTCATTTTATCAGTGATGTCATTGGTAGCAGCTGTGAGTATACGGCCTGGGCAATCAGCATCTTTCACAGTTTCTCTGCCTTCCAAAAATCATTTGTGCATGTGACGTGCTATTTTCACTGTAAGCCCCAATCAATAATTGAAAAGTTTCCATAGCAGATTTCTTCAGTTTAACAAAGAAACGTCCTGTTAACTTGTTCACTTTTACAGCCCATTTTCCGATGGAGGGAAAGAAAACATCTATGTTTGAAAATGCGTGCACTTGTACTGAGTGAAGTGATCGAGCTGAGCCCTTTATCACTGTGACAGGTCAGAACATTTCCTATAGCCATCTGTTTGATTCCTGAGCTATTGGGTTAGTATTGTTTTTTTGTGTCGGGCCTCGTATGTCTTACTTTAGTTGTTGGTCATAAAAAAAAAACATTAAGTTAAGCCTGTGTTGATTAAAAAAGAAGCTCACATTCGTCACTTTGTTTTTTTTTACTTTTCACAGAATATTTTGGGTGTTCCAATTTAATTCTTATAAAATTATTTTATTGTTGTACTTCCTTTGCACCTTCTCTCTTATAAATTGATAACTCGGCCTGTTCCTGACCCCCCTTCGGACCTGTGGTGTCATAGTCCTGCATGGTTGTGTACTGATTCTCCTCAGTGAGCTAAGCTAGGGCTAACTGGTTAGCTGAGCAGCTGGGCTGTGTTTGGAGCGGGCATGGCTGCCATCTTGGTGCCGGTGGTCACATGGGTCCAGTCCCCCCTCCTGTTATGAGCCAGGCCTCTTGTCCAGATGGACTAATCACCTATAAAAGGGATGGCCGGAGATTAGCACTCATCTTCATTGGGTGGCATTTACCTAGTCATGGACATGGACACTGATATATTTTGTTTTGCTTTAAATTATTTGTAGGTAATTCTTTGTAGGTAAGATTGCTCATTACTGCATTCTTAATGATGCCCGGGTGCTCCTCTCCCTGCCCTAGTTCCAGAGCCCTGGGTCCCTCTGTATTGTGGATAGTCCACGTAGGATGGCTGTTACAGGGGGCGGCTCACTCCCACCTTTACTCACCGGTGACAGTGAGCTTGGCGCAGCTCCTGGCTTTCCCCACGTTGAACCTGATGAGGCCTTGCATGTCAAGGGACGTGCTTCTCAGAGTGAGGCGGTACACGGTGCCCAGGCTCTCCAGAAGTACATGGGGGCCTGGCTGCAGGGTCTCTCCATTCAGGCTCCACACAGGAGGCTGGGCGGCCGGTACCGACACCTCACACACAAAACAGGCCTCATTGGGGGCTGTCACCTCCATGTCTTCCAGCTCCCGCACCATCAGCAGCGCCTGGGCTGGAGAGAGGGAGGGGAGTGGGTAGGTGAGAGGGCAGATTCTGGAGTTTTCCACAGGATGGCTGTGCACCAAGATTAGTACTTAGTGCTGCTTAGTACTTCACTGATTGGTATGATTTTGTCTTTTTTCATTGGTATTTAGAATTTATTTTTTTTTATCAAGAAACAATATCATACAATAGCAACATTAATTACAGGGGTATATAATATGGAGTATAATATAGAACGACAGGGTCTAATTTCCACCAGCCTCGGGCCTTGTGTTATTTGGCTGTATCCAGGCCGTGTGTAACCCGCCCGGTTACGGGGGTTTGGTGTTCTTTTGGATGTGGCACTCGCCCCCAGGCCCCTCACCCTCCACCAGCAGCTGGGCAGATGAGGTGTGCTCTCCCACTCGCACGCTGTAAGCCCCCTCGTCCTCCTGGACCAGAGGCTGTATCACCAGCTTGTGGTAGCAGCCCTCTCTGTGGATCGTGAAACGCTCTGATGGGACAATCTCGTCGACCCCCTGGAACCAGTGCACAGCAGCCCGTGGGGATGACACAGTGCACTCTAGGATCACCCTGTGCCTCTCCAGTGCCGTCCTGTCCCGAAGTGGCTTCACAATGGTAACCGGGAGCTCTGTGGGGTGGTGGTGCATCTAGGTCAGGGGAACTCATTTAATCTCAGATAGGCATTTGTATAGAAAAAGTCACACTGTACCATCCACCTCCAGGTATGCTACAGACTCCACCCCCCCAGCAGCAAATCGGATCTCTCCAGAGTCCTCAGACGTCACGTTGCACATCAGAAGAAAGTGTTTGGTCCCTAAACAGTGTAACAAAAAAGGCACCTGAGACCTGGAGCACAGCTGCTACTGTTATACAGTAAAGCCTGTAATGCAGGCTAGGGTCCACTTCCATCTAATGACTGTGCCACCTAGAAGCCACAGGCAAGCAGTTCAATAAAAACAAAGCACACATTATGGGGGAGGCGCTTGAGTGGACAGGATCTGACCTTCCTGTCTGATCTTAATTGTGCTGGTGGGTCGAATCTTCTCCTCATTTCTGAACCATTCCCCAGGGACATCAGCACGTGACACCTCACACACAAACACAGCATTCTGATCCTCCTGGATCTCCAGGTCCACCAGGTCCTGCAGCACCTCCACCTCCCTCTCTGAGGAAGCAGCGTTGGCAAATGGACCTTAGCAGGTCACCAGAAGGTGCCCTCCCCCTGATGGACTGTTCACTAAAAAAGGAGGAGGCGGTGCTAGGAAGAGGGGCAGTAAATGGTACCATAGATGTCCAAAGAGCAGGACGCCCTCGCATCTCCAGCGTCGCACTCATAGGTCCCTGAATCGCACACCTCACACTCCAGGATCTGCAGGAAGCGCTTACGCCCCATGGAATAGATGCGGTGGCTTTTGCCTGGCTTCAGCTCAACACTGTCCTGCAGGTTGGAGGAACCGGTTTGAGGCTGTTATCTTCTGTTTGCTCTCTGCAGATGAGTTTGTGAAGCTGCCATTTGTCAAAGCTATACTGTCAGGATACACAGCTTATGATTTTAAGTGTGTTATATTTAGTTGTGGGGTGAAAATGGTATTTTGCACGTTTAATTACTTTACTTTAATTACTTAATCATGTTTCTCGAAAGTATAGACTGCTTTCTTGGAGGGTTAGGCATCACCAGGCTGGAGGTTCTCTCACCTTCAACCATCTCACGCTGGCATTCTGCCTAGACAGCTCACACTCAATGGAGGCTGATGAACCCTCTGGCAGGCAGAGGTCCTGTGGTTCCTTCAGGAATGTCACTGGAGGTTCTGAAGATAGTCCAGAATGAAAGAAGTTCAGCTCAGAAAGTCTGCTGAATCACAAGTAATGTTTGATGGTTAGAATCCTCTGAAGTGAGTTTCTGTTCTTACCTTGTCTGTTATAAACTGTGTTCTGGAACACCAAACACAATAGCCCTGCCAGGCCTGATTATTTATCGGCTGCATTTGTTTAATTCTGATTGTATCATTTTTAACCTCTCCTTGTAAGCTGATACCTCACCTTTTACAGTGAGCCTGGCCAGTGACCTCACACCCTCAGCCGAGAAAACGATGGTGCCAGTATCCTCCAGAGTGAGGCTGGTGAGGGTGAGGCTGTGAACCTGCCCCTTGGATGTGATTCGCAGTTGGTGGCTGGGTTTGAGGCGAAGCCCGTCCTTCTGCCACGTGCCCTCTACGTTGCTATGAGACAGCTCCACTTCGAAGGTGGCTGGCTCCCGCTCAAATACTTCCATGTCAGTCAGTCCTCTGCATATGGTGATCTTCCTTGCTGTGAGCAACAGAGAAAATCCCAATATTATACATGATTGACTTTAATAGTAATAATAACAATTATAATAATGTTATAAATGCTCTTCTTGTGTAGCAAGGATAGGACTTGGATGGGACACAGAGTTGCTCATCTAGGTCCATTTGTAGTTATGTGGTACCCCCTACTGGCCAGGCCAACATTCTTCTATGTGTTTTCATTCATTATGTTCTTTGTGTTGATTGGAACTTTTACTGTTGCCATCAGACACTTTCAGAGACTGTGCAATAATTTGAATTGTGTTGACAGTGTTGAGAGCAATGAACAGAAGTAAAGATGACCAAAGCCATTTCTCCCATAGCCAAGATGTCTCACCTAGCAGCTACTGTAGCTCAGGTCTAACAGCAGCTATCTCGGGGCACTTTTCCACCACACCAGGTACCATACTTTTGGTACTGTATATCAAGAAAGTACCAAAAGTACAGTACTTCAAGTTGTTGGTTTTCCACTGGCATAAAAACTGGTACCAGCTCTGAATGACATCACAATGCGAGGTGGGGTGTTTTGTACTGAATTCGATTTTTTTATAGGGATGGATGATGTGTGATATTAATAACAACATAGCATGTTATGCACAAGCAATTCTTACACCGCAAGTAAGCTAGAAAATAGGCTTTTTCTTATCTGTAATTCTGTACTGACATTATAGCGCAGGGAGTTTAAGCATTGTTAAAACATTTTTACTCTCTCATAGGAAAAAACTTTAATCATTATTCCTTCTGAAGATATTCCAGTATATATATAAAAATCTGTTTAAAGTTTACCTTTACCTACTAGTTCTCCGAGATAACAATAATAATTTTTGTCCTTGCTATTAAAACCACTCCTGTTTTTGCTTTTTAAATACCCAAGTATTTATTAAAACAATTAGTTTTGCTCTTTTTTGTCTGCACATCCATTATTATTGCAATTTTTTCTTCACTCATTACTGTTTATCAATGTTTTCTGAATTCACAACTTTTTTCAAGACTGCAGTTGTATTGTGTTTCTGAGGCAGGTTTTTGCATAAAGAACCAACAAAGAAAGTCCCACCCCAAGGTAATGAAGTACCAAAAAAGTACCCCAATTGGTTTGGCACATTAGGTACTGGAACATTTTGTATTGGTACTCGACTGGAAGTCAGTGGAAATGGAAAGTACCGTAACAAAAGTACAATGTCTGGTGTGTTGAAAAAGCAACCACAGATATCTCATGGCTAACGACTTCTACACTATATAGATAAAAGTACTGGAACATACCTCTGAATCATTAAATTCAGATGTTGCATTCAGACCCATTGCCACAGGTGTATATTATCATCCATCTAGCCATGTAGAAAAAATTGGTTGTTCTGAAGAGCTCAGTGAATTCAAGCCTGGTACTGTCATAGGACCTTTGCAATAAGTCAGTTTCTGAAATTTCTTCCATAGTCAGCTGTATGTGGTATTATTGCAACATGGAAGTGTTTAGGAACAACAGAAGCTCTCTAAAAAGGACACCTGTGTCCAAAAAGGAGGGCTACTGGAGACGAGTGGTTACCTTTCTCAGGGCTAATGGCAGTTAGGTCAGTTATAACAGCAGCTAGCTCAAGGCTAACAGAAGCTATCTCAGATATAAGGGCAGCTATGTCAAGACCAATGACAACTAGCTCTGCACTAACAGCAGCAACTCAGGGCTATTGCCAGCTAACTCAGGACTAATGGCCGCTAGGTCAAGTCTAACGGCAGCTAGCTCAGTTCTAACAGCAAATATCTCGGGGTAATGGCAACTATCTCAGATATAAAGGCAGTTATCTCAGGACTAACAGCGCCTTTCTCACAGGTAACAACAGCTACCTTAGATCTAAAGGCAGCTAGCTCAGACCTAATGCCATCTAGTACAGGTCTAAAGGCAGGTAGCTCAAACCTAAGGGCAGCTACATCAGTTCTGATGGCAGCTAGTTTTGGGCTGATGGTAGCTAATTTAGGATTAATAGCAGCTAGCTCAGATCTAACGTATGCTATCTCATGGCTCACGGAAGCTAAGTGAGTGAGGTTTCAGCCATAAACAGTTATATGGAGGTCTGTGATAATGAAGGTACACACTTACGCTCTACGTTCAGCTTGCCCTGCGTTCGGTCGTGTAGTGTCTCGCAGCAGTAGGTGCCCCGATCTGAAATGCCCAGGCCGTGGACGGTGAGGGTGCGATGGCGCCCCTCACTGTTCAATGTATACTTGGGCCCTGGTTGGATGACCACTCCCTGTCGCATCCACTGCACCTCCGCTGCCTCCAGGTTGACCTCCACTTCCAGTGTAGCCTCTCCATGTTCCTCGGAGACCACCGATGCCATCTTCTTGGTGAACAGCACCTGTGCCTCTGAATGTCAACAGGATGGGTCAGCTGACATGTCATGTACTATTCTGTGTTCCTGCATGTTTTTATCGGTGGGGTGAATCAGTCAGCATGAGGTAACGGCACCCCTGTGGGGGTTCTCGGGGACACCAAGAGAAGCATTCCTGTGTTCTGCTGGCTGATGCTTTCAGATGCCATGCAGGTGGATCATGTAACTCAGGTGAAGGTGACGGTATTTGGCTTACCTTGCACCTGAAGACTGGCTTTTGACACAATGCCCTCGGCTTCCACCGCAATCCTGCCACTATCCATCAGCTGGCAGCTGTGAATGTGTAGCGTGTGACACAGCCCATTCCTGGACACACTGATCCTGTCATCGGTGTTGGCAATCATCTCAGCGTCCCGGTACCACAGCAGCTGGACGTCCTCCGGGGAGACCACACACCTGAAGGTGGCATCCTCACCTTCCATTACTGTGGTGCTATGGAGTTCGACGAGGAACTCAACCACACGAGGCACTGGGCAGGGAGGGGACAGGTGGTGATAGTCATGGCAAGATGGAGCAGAACCAGGAGACACCTGTGTATTTTTGCCCCCCTTTTTATGACTGAGTTGTTCCAGAAAATGTGTTAAACATCACAGAAACCATAGGATGTGTCCCCATTATACTGGAGGAGCTCTTACTTTCCACCACGAGTTTTCCGCAGGTCCTGTCATCCTTGGACTCGCAGGTGTACTCTCCAGCATCTTCAGGTGTTAGCCGGTGGATGGTGAGGGTCCTCTCCGTGTCATTGGCACGAATGGTGTACCGGCGGCTAGGTGTGATTTCCACACCATCCTTTAGCCACAGGACATCGCCTCTGAGCTTGTTGAGCTCACAACACAGGGTGACCAAGCCATTCTGGTGTGCCACTGTGTCCTCCAGGGTTTTCACAAACTTCACCCTCATCTCTAAGACAGACATCGCTACTTCATTACTTTGTTTTTGTAGACAACTTTCAAAGAACCAGTTTCTTATTAACCTTGGGAAAAAATGTCCCCTTCACGTCATTTCATGCCTTCAGGTCTGGTTCAAAACTTGGTTCAAATCTAAACGAGGTATTGGTGTTGTCGCAGCACCCACCTTTGACCAGGAGGCTGAAGTGCATGCGGTCCGTGTTGGCATCGCAGGTGTACTCCCCACTGTCCGACCTCTGCAGGGGGTCGATGGTGAGGATGCGATCGCTCCCCTCACTGTTCATGTAGAAGCGCTCTCCGGCCACGTTGGTCCAGTCCCGCATCCAGCAGACAGTGGCATTGTCCCGGGATACCTGGGCCTTCAGCATGATGCTCTCACCTTCATAGCCCGTCAGCATGTTACCCACATCTTTGTTGAGGAACTGAACAGGTGGCTCTGTCAGATACGAGGGACCCCTATTAGTAAAAAAGCCAGGTGTGACCCATACTGATGCATGCGCTGATGTACCAGTCATACCTTGGACCTTGACAGTGGTGACCATCTTGTCGTCGAAGGCGTCGCACATATACCTTCCTGAGTCTGAAGGCTGGAGCCCCAAAATGATGAGTCTCCTAACAGTGCCGTAACTCTCCACACAGGTCCGGGAGTCTGAGCTCAGCACACAGTCATTGCAGTACCACTGGACTGGGGCATCCGGGCGAGACACCTCACATGCCAGGATGAGGTCATCTCCTGCCATGAGGCACTGCTGCTGTTGGCTGATGGAATTACCTATAATAGCCACTAGGGGCTCTGCAGAGCAAGCCAACACCTGGTTGTCATCATTATGTCTATCATACAGCATTATGATCACTCAACATAAGCACTTAATGAGTCCTGCAGTATGTTTGTCATACCTTTCACTGTGACGTTGAAAACCACTCTGTCATCGCCAGTGTCACAAATATATTCACCATTGTCTGTGAGCTCCGCACTAAGGATGACAAGGGATCGGAACGACCCTTCCTCTTCAAAACAGAAGCGCTCATTCGCAATGATCTGCTTACCATCCTTGTACCACATGACGTTCCCGCTGGTTCTAGAAAGCTCACACTCTAGTACCAGGTCATCAGAAACCAACGTTTCTAATTCTGTCTGTATTTCTTCTTTTCTTTGAATTTTTGCTGGTGGCTCTTGAAAAAATAAAGTGGGAAATGATTATAAAAAAAATGTAAATGGGGTAAAAAATGTGAAATCTGTGAGTGAGATCTTACCTGTGATTTTGACTTCAAATTCCATTTTGTCATCCTTTGTCTGACAAATGTATTTCCCAGAATCCTTCACAGTGGGCGACAGTATAGTTATCTGGCGGAAGACACCATCCTCTGTGATTTCTACCTCATCACTGACTTCGATTTCCAACCCGTCCCTTGTCCAGCTCACTGGCGCCTCTGGGTGGGACACTTCACACCTGAGCACCATTGGATCCCCAGCCAAGGCCTCTGTGGGCTGAGGCATCTCTGTCTGATGGACAAACTTCACTGGGGCTTCTGGAGTAACAGAAAAATGAATCTGTGGGAATGCTAAAATTGGAAGGTGATACTAATACTTAGCCTATACAACAGTAACAGCTCAAGTGAAATCTGTGTTTATTTTTTTGATGTGGATGCATTGAGTCTTTGATCTCAATCTGTGACCCCCAGGTGCTCTATAACCTGTTAAATGTGTGATAGCAAAATGTTATATCCGGGCAAAATCCTTCTGGAAGAACATTCTCTATCTCATTCAAGATTTACTTTTTACAGTTATTTGAAAAAGAAAGGAAATTTTGAGATTTGGGTGAAGATCTCATACCTTTTATGATAACAGTGAAGGTCACAGACCCTCCAGTGGTTTCACATATGTAATCAGCTGAATCCTCAGTGGTTGCTGCTGGAATGATGAGTCTCCTGTGGACCCCATTGACTTCCAGGAAGAGGCCATCTGTGTCCTCCACCTGCAATCCATCACAGAACCAGCGGACCTCCGCCTCTGCCTCAGAGATCTCGCAGCTCAGAACAACCTGCTCTAAGGCCCACTGGCACAGCTCCACATGTGATTGGTTGGGAGACACGATATGCACAGGGGCTTCTGGGAAATAAAAGAGACACTGAGACAGAGAGACCCAGAAGCTATGGAAGGAGTAGGATTTTGTCCCAGACAACAGTCGGTGCAGAGATATGAAAGAACCTCATAAAATGTTTATTCACCCAAAGTGACTAGACAGTACCACATTAGTGGAGAAGGATCTCTACCTGTTATACTGAGCTGAAAGAATGCAGAGTCATCAGTTGTGTCACATACATACTCCCCCGAATCTTCAACAGTGCCATGGGAAATGATCAGGGTCCTGTATGGCCCCTCACTCTTCAGTCTGACCCTGTCTCCCTCTTGCAGCTTCTGGCCATCCTTGTACCAGTGCACGATACCACTAGAGCGAGACAGTTCACAGCTCAGGACCACCTCCTCTGATAGGTACAGCTTTAAGTGGATGTCCTCCTTGGGGTGAATGATCATCACAGGAGGCTCTGTAGAATGAGGTAACATAAAAATATAGCCACCCTAAAGACATATTTCACTGTGTTTGCTTTAAGGTGAAATGCTCCAAACCTCGTATGTGCACCATGAAGTGCACCTCCTCCGCTCCTGAGCGGCATGTGTATGTCCCAGAATCTGACCCCTGAGTCGACTGGATGATCAGCCTCCTTGTGGTGTCACTGGCCTGGATGATGATGTTATTATCTCCATGGTGCTTTTCCACTCCATCCTTATACCAGCTCACCTCCGCGTCTGGCCTGGACACCTCGCAAGACAGAACCAGAGGGTCCAGCTCCACTATCCTTCTGTGAAGGTCTTCTTCAGGCATGTCCATGAATGTCACAGGTGGTTCTGGAGATAGGAAAACATTCAACAGTAATTAAGCAGCCAAATGCTACTATCATTCATATTTTTTCAAAAGCCAAACAATTTACCTTGAACGTTGACATTGAATGTAATGACGTCATCCCCTAAATTGCAACTGTAAATTCCAGAATGGGAGGGGTCTGCTGATTGGACCGTCAGTTGTTTCACAGTGCCCTCTGATTGGATGTCAAGTCCAGTCTGTGTGAAGAGCTGAACTCCATCCTTGAACCAGCAGACTTGCGCAGTGGGGTCTGTGACCACACACCGTAGTATGATTGGGCCACCAGCTTTAACGTATGGGTTCTTTTCAATTTCAGGAAGTTCTACAAACCTTGGCAGTGGAGCTGCATTTAATGATACAGAAATGCGTTAAACAGCAAATGTGATCATGGACAAAGGACAAGAAATGGTACTGGCTGTATGTAAGGGAGCTCTGTATGTCACCCCATCAAAGCCAAGACCAGAAAGGCCCTGTGTGGGACGACTTTAGGCTCACCTTCAACCTCAATGTTGAATGTGATGACATCATCACCAGAATCACACCTATACACCCCAGAGTGCAAGAACTCGGCTGACTCAATGATGATCCTCCGCATGTTGCCCACCGATTGGACAAGAAGACCATTTTCGGTGATCAGCTCTACCCCATCCTTGGACCAGTGGACAGGGACTTTGGGGTCTGACAGCTCACAGTATAGTACGATTGGCTGCCCGGGCTCGACACGCTTGTGTGAGTCCATCTTCAGGAGAGGTGTGAACATTGCTGGAGCTACATAAACAAGGACACCTTCATGCAGCTTGTTGTAGCTGTTAAATGACCTGTACCACACATCAAATGTGTGGATGCATTCCTAAGATATTTGGTTTAGCATTGCCCCCCTCCCCAATATCTCAACATGTATTTGTTTTCTCAGGATTCTCTAGTTTGAATGTGTTGGCTGGTCCTTCCTAAGATAGCAACATTCACCTGGAGAAGAGGTTTGGGAAATAGATAGAATATTATAGTTATCAAGGAACATCTTTATGGCCAGGCATACCCTGCAACTGAAGGAAGGCAGATTCTTGGATCCCAGCGGCAATAAAGGTGACCTTGGCCTTGTCATCACGGAGCTCCACCTCTTGAATGAGCAGGGAGTGGCGCGTGCCTGATTGTTGGGCGGAGAATCGGCCATTGTATTCAATCTTGGTGCCATTCCAGAGCCATGTGCCAGTGGCTGAGGTGGAGAGTTGGATGATGAAGTGGGCCTCTTGGCCCCTACGCACCAGGACATTTTGCAGAGGTCCTTCCACCCTGAGCACAGGGACTGAGACATGGAAACACAGAGCTAAGTGGGCATCATCTCCCCAAGCATCTATAGACCAAACTTGCACATGGAATGAGCAGCCTTCCTGAGACTGCGGGATCAAAATATTTAGTATAGGCTTAAATGGGTCCATATTTTGCAAGCATGGTATCACCGTAAAACAGGTTCCACTGAACTTGACGATGTTGGTAATTGGAAAGGTAGGACATTAATGTTACATCAGAACTCGAAAGCAATGTAAGCATTAGATGGTGATGTAATACTGTAGCCAGTCCCTCATTGGTCATACTGTATCACTGAAATGCCAGCAGGCCTTTGTGAAGACACACAACCTGCTAACTATGTGCTGCAAACGGCCATTAGTACATTGTGTAATGTTATACACACCCCTTAAACCCCCAGAGTTGGGTCCTTGTGGGAGCCTTTTTCTCACCCAAGTGCACTGTGCCAGGGAATTCCACGTGGCTGCTCCTGCCATACTTGTTGATGCTGCAGACTCGGAAGCGATAGTCCGCCTCACTGGGTACGTTGTCACCCAGTACCTCCACAGAGGTGGCACTGTCCGTGGTCAGGCACTGCAACCATTCCTGGGAGCCTACTTCCTGTTGCTCCACCACATACCCCATGGGGGAGCCCTTCACCACATCCTGCGCTGGCAGCCAGGACAGCAGGGCTACGTTGGCGCGGTTAAGGCTGAGCTGAGTGTCTGAGGGGCAGCTGGGTGGGACATGTCTGGCAGCTAAGAGCAGGGAATGAAAAGACCAGCCCATGAAATAGGGATACGGGTGTGAGAGTCAATAAGGCAGGCTAGTGAAAGAGATGTTCACCTTTCACTCTGAGTTTGGCCGTAGTCCGGGACCGACCCACGGTGAATGTCACCATGCCAGAGTCCTGCGGCACGACATTGACGAACACCAGGATGTGGGTTTTGCCGAAGGACTTGATAATGGTGCAGTGGGTGTCCCGTAGCTGTAGGCCATCCTTCTGCCACTTGCCGTCCATCTCATCCTCAGCCACCTCCACACAAAAAGCAGCGTTTTCACCTTCCAGGACCTCCAGCCGTCGTGGGAGTCTGCGGACGATGGTGCCTAGGAACCGAAATGTGCCAGAACAACAGGGAGATGCATTGGGTCACAAACGCATCACATGATGCAGTCTGCTGGCAAGGTAAGCACTAAAGTGCACTCATTACTGGAAGCCCATCGTAAATGAATAAGCATGCCCTCACCTCTGACGGCCAGCTCTGCAATGCTCCTGTCGCCGTCTGCTGTCTCACACAGGTAGACGCCGTCGTCGTCGGCACCCACGTCACGGATGGTTAATCGCCTCCGGTGACCCCACTCCTCCATGCCGTACTTGGTATTAGCCTGCAACCGCCGGTCTTCTAGATACCATGTGACTGGGGTGGCATCATCGACCACCTCGCACTCCAGCACGGCCAGGTCACGCTCGCACGCTTCCACATCCCGAAGCGGCTGCTGGAAGTGTCCACGGGGCTCTGGGGGGTTGGCGGCATGTATCACATAGCTGTCACTTTAAAGCAACCTGCCAGATAGCAAGCGGAGTTTGTCTAGAAGGTTTAATTGCTGCTGGGCTTGATGCAGCATTTATCTCAGTGTTTCAGTGTGCACTACGAGGTCCCCCCCATCAAAATTCAATTTCATTTGAATTTTGGGCTAACAGACTCCAATTCAAGGCAGGCCTTTTGCTCTAATCAACCTCTCCCATAGTTTGTATTCCCAGTAACATCATAAAGAGCTGGTTCCGCTCCTATATGCCCATTGCCGATATTAACAGCGACATATGATTACAGAATGGTACTGAATCAATTCTCAAATGCACCGTGGTTTAACCCTAACTTGTGTTCACAGATGTGCTTGTCATACCTTTGACATACAGGTGCACGGCACTCAGGGTGTGTCCAGCCATGTTGGATGCTGCACACACGTACGTTCCAATGTCCTGCTGCTTGCAGTAGAGCACCTTGAGGGTGAAGTAGCCCTCGCGATCTTCGTATAGCAGGTGGCGTCGGCCAGCCGCGATGGTCAGGCCATCCTTCCTCCACACAATGTCCGGTTTGGGCTTCCCTGTCACATAGCAGCGAAACTTGGCATGCTTGCCCTCTGACACCGCAAACTTCTTGACTTTGCTGGGGTTGAGGGAGGGGTCGTCCCTTAGCGGTGGGGCATGGTATCGGCCACGGCCGTCCCAGCGACCATAGCCATTTCGGACAACATCTTCTTCCGGGTCAGGCCGGTCCACCAGCAGCATGGCGCTGGCCAGCACTTGTCCAGCCGTGTTGCTGGCCCTGCAAGTGTATACCCCCCCATCGGGGGCCCGCAAACCGAAGATGCTGAGCTGGACCCAGCCACCATCCTGGCTTCTCTCACTGTAGTGTGTGCTCTCAAAGATGTCATGCACCTGCCGGCCATCCTTCTCCCAAGTAACCTTCGGAAAGGGATGCCCCCACAGCTTGCAAGACAATGTGGCATCATCACCAAGACGCACGCGGGCAGACAGCGGCCTGATGAGGACACGGGGTGCACACTCCACCTCCTCGACGTTCGGGAGAGTGTAGCCATTCAGAACCCTCCCTGCCTCACTCTCTGTGGGCTGCCTCCTTTCCTCCATCTTATCCTCTACCTTTGAGGGGATGCAGCCATTCAGAACCCTCCCTGCCTCACTCTCTGTGGGCTGCCTCCTCTCCTCCATCTTATCTTCTACCTTCAGGGGGTTACAGCCATTGAAAGCCAGAGGTGATTGCCTCCCCTCAGCCTTTATTTTGGTGTTCTCATTGTTCATAGTCAATCTTCTCTCCTGCTCCTTGCCCTCCATCTTCAGGACAACTGCCAAATTATCTACAGGTAACCCCCTGTCCATCACCTTACTCTCCAGGGTGGAGTCCAGGTTCTCCGTGATCGACCTCATCCCCTCTAACTTGCCCCCATCTTTTAGGCTGGCGTCCCTATTGTCTGCTGTCCCTTCCACCCTCAGCGTAGCAGCTGCATAAGCCTCCCCAACACTGTTCTTGATCTTGCAGACATACTGACCAGCATCCTCTAGTGTTGCTGCAGAGACCGTAAGACTGTAAACATCACCATCCTCGGTGGGATGGTAGCGCCCTCCCAAAGGGATCAGCTCTCCATTCCGCTCCCAGACCACCTCGGGGCGTGGATCTCCACTGATCCGGCAAGTAAGGATGGCATCTGAGCCACCGCACACCGTGACAGGACGGGGGTAGGCCCGAATGCGGGGGGCGCCCACAAATGCATCCATCGCTGCTGCTTCCCCACTTTGTAATGCACTCACCTGGGGAATTGGAAACACAAGTGCATGTTCAGATAGGGTTCATACTACATGCTCTAGGCTGAAGGTCTCATCCTGTCCAGCATAAACTTCCCAGCTTTATCTGCTAGGTGTCAGGAGAGCAAATGTCACATTTGACTGTCACTGAGGACAGTTCACATGCATGTTTACTTGGGTGTTAAATGGATTCTCTATTGGGGGGCAGATGCACTGAAACCTTGTAATCTATAATCTGAAGCAGCCGATGTAGGATCACAGCCCTGAAAGCAGAGACTTGTACACTTGCAGGCAAAAAAGTGCAAAATCCATATACCTCAAAACCACATTTTGTAAGCCACATTGGGCGAAGGAGCTGGCTCAGTGTGAAGTGGGAGGAACCTGATTTTGACCAATAGGAGCTGCAGTCACAACTAGTGCTAAATCAAATGCAGTGAGTCTGAACCAAACTCCCTGGGTTTAGCACTCTGGTGGCCTCCCCTCCTCCTCATCACACTTTTTAGCTGCCTTGTACCATGCCCGAGCACCACTGCCCTACTCCCCTCTGGTCTGCACTCACATTGCAGAAATGCCTGGCCCATCATGCATTCGTCATCACCGTGCGACTTATTGATGTTGAACAAAACTTAGGAAGGGAAGAACTATGGTACAGCAGAATGGAATTCATGATTAATGTCCTTATTGTGTGGCTTATTTGCAGTTTTGGGAATGATGACACATATAGATTTATCATATATGCAAGGCAGTGATTTTTATTTATTCATGCTGCATGTTTAAGAAGATTGTCCCACGTTTTACCAAATATCTCAGAGTTTGTGCAGATCAGTGTTGCACTGGGTACCAGTACTGTAAAGATAATGTGATACTACATTTTTGAAAGCTGTTCATTATTACATTTCTTTAACCAGTAACTTTACTATTATAGATATTCCTAAGGCTAACAATTCAATCAGAAACATGGATTCAATATGTCTGAACCATTGCCAAAATTCAGTTATACCCTATGTCAGAATTTCACACATCATGCTTTATAGAATACAAAATGTTGGCTAGTAATATCTCCCTAGCTACAAGTCAGTGATTTTTATAAGGGATCTTATAATGCAGCAAATGGGCTATGTTAATATCCTCAAACTAGTATCGGGTACCGTGCTAGTCAAGCAAATTGGATTTTGGGGGGTCAAACCTGCTTGGGAATGGTCGGATCAGCTAGTTTGAATATACGGTAAGAAACCAGTCCAGTCTACAGTGGGCAGTGTCTCTGAGAGGGGGTGTTCCCCTGGAAGGTCACTGACAATCTCTGGAACTCGATCTTGCTATGGAATCCCACCACCCCACTGGCTCTCACACACCATCCCGCATGACACATACTCTGTGTTTAGCTGCACCGTGTACAGGGATGATGGGGTATAGCACGCATGCTCCTGCACCCCACCATCACACATGTATATTTCCACCATAATATGGAATCACACTTTCCCCGCATGACGTCACCCTTTGTGAATTCCAACAGGTCCTCTTACATCAGTTGCTAGATGAACTGGAATTTTTTGTGTCTAATCCACATACATGCATGATCCTAGCATGTCTTCTGTTTCTAATGAAGACCAGAACCATGTGACAGAAACTGCTTCAGCATCATGTCTGCCACTTACATTTAACCAGAACCATCACTCAGATTTAATGAGACTGACCTCTGACCCCATTATTACGTGTCCCGTAACCCTCTCGTCACCTACCTGCTTCCTCTCTTCACAAGTCCAGTACCATCAACTTTTTGGCTCTCTTCCTGAAGTACCCCGAACAACGACGGAATTGAGAACTCCCTTAAATATCCTCTTCTACCAAATGTGGTTGAATTTATAACCGTTTCCTCTTTCCCAGTGTTCGATCAGTCCATCTCCCCAGGGCGTGAAATTCGGCTTTATGGTGCAGCCTCCCCAGATCCGTGTGCGACGGATCCCCACAGTCCCCACAGACACCGCTGCCAATACTCAGTGACCCTCATTGTCCAGGCAGCACCGCTAAATGCTTCTGCAGCTGCTGCGAGCAGCTAAAAATACCGGCGGCATCTAGTATCTGGGTGCAGATAAGCCCGGCCTTTCCGTTAGCTGGCCAAAGATAGACAACGTGATTGAGCCAGGGTGAATTGCTGAGCTCACCCCCGACTCCTACAGGGAACATTAATGAGGGGGGCAACCTACTTAACCCCAAGGAGTGCTCTGAGGGCCACATTCCCCTCCCCCTTAAGGGTGATAAGGGATTCTTTTGGGCCTGAATAGTGTTTCTACTTTAGTGTTTAGCACACGCTCTCTTCTGACTAGACGAACTGGCACAGCTGCTGTAATGTGTTTATTCAGGAAGCGGGATAAATAAAACAGTTTGAGGCCCCACACAGAGTCTCACACCCTGACACATAGTGGGCTGGTGTGAGAGGCGCCATGTCACCCTCTCAAGCAGAGCTCCTGGTGTTTCCGGGGTTTGTCTGCTGTCCTGGGAGATGAGGCTAATGTGTTCTGTGTGTGTGTGTCTGTGTGTGTCTGTGTGTACGGGGTGGGTTACGACTGCTACTCTGGGGCAGTAATCACGGAACTTCACTTGAAGGTAAAACAGTACCACCATCTACCTACTGAGATTTATACCTGCACCTCTGTCTGTTACACTGCTGCCTTGTAGTGTGATGAGAACAAATCAGGGACCCTCAGCTGTTTGAGAGACCCCCCCACCTTCCTGGTTTCAGCTAGAGTCATATGACCCTCAGTTACATCAACTGGAATGTGTGACCACCCCCCACAAAAAAAATGGAGGGCAGGAGAAAGGCTTCTGTTTAAATGTGTCCTGTGACTACAGGCACTGGCTATGTGGGCGCATGTAATGCTTAGGGCTAAGGGTGTCATCAAGGCTGCGTGTTAGTGCTTCCCAGGGTGTCATTGCATCACACGCTGGTCCAGCTAGGAATTTCCTGGCAGATCTGCTACATCTTTCCAGTCAAAGCTTCTGTTTGTTAAATATTCAGCAGCTTCAGTTTTGAATGTGGTGATCTGTTGCCTTTAATGAGTGCAGGGTGTGGCCTCTGGTGGAACTCCTCTAATGTGGTTTTCTGTGTCCCCCTTGGCGTGACCAGTATTTCCTAGGTCCTAAATTACAGAAAATGGATTAATGGTTCTGTGAGTCACATTTCTATATTTCACTTCTATTATTCTAACATTGCAAATGCAACAGAAAGTTAGAAACGATGACAATAACAAAATGTATTACTAACATTCACACCTGGCTTCAGTGGTCATAAATGAAAGCCCAGGCCTCCTAGATGCTAGGTGAGAATTCTGCCCTTGAACCAACAATGCCATGGACCTTCAGGACATCAATACCTGAGGATCAGAGCTGACCGTCCTTAAGACTGTAGTGCAAACTCCATTCCTGGAGGGCCAGAGCTCTGCACATTTTTGGGTTTGCCCTCATTTAACACACCAATTTCAACTCCTCGTAGCTCCTTGTGCTAATTACCACACAGCTTTTCAGCTAAATCATTTGTGCTGGAACAGAGGATGAACTAAACTACACAGGGCATCGGCCCTCCAGGACTGGAGTTTGCCACCTCTGCTGTAGGGAGTAGCTCATAATGCGCCAAGAACAGATTATCTCTCCGCTGTCAGTGGTGACTCTGTGGCTCCCCCTGATGGTGAGGAACATGAACCTGAACTGTGCTGCAGGTTATCATTAAATGGGGATTAATTAGCATGCCACAGAGAGAGACATTCTACTTGTAGTATGCCAAGAAGAAAATGCATAACTAATGTGGAAAAGCATAAGCAATAGGGAGCCAGAGAGGTTCCAGACACTTTGAACATGATATTCCTGGATCACACTAGTTTTAAAGCCTCTCCAGACTTTTTAGGATAAAAGCTGGTGGCATCTCTGCCTGAAGCACAGGACACAGAGAAGATACTATGCTTTATACTGTTTACATCAAATACAACATGAGGAATATGAACTCTATAATATAGTTAATATACTATTGACAAAAGAGGGAGCCCTGCAAAATGCCACATACTCTTTCTTAGAACAGTGTACAAGAAAATGTCATGGTACCTATCAGTATCTGCTGTTGGTGGTGATTTTCTGTGCTGTGCTTAACCTGAATGCTGGACTTGAAGAAATTGTGTGAAAGGATCCATGTAGTATTTCAAATATCCAAAAGATGGCACCCTTGATTTCAGCTCAACTTTATTTTGTTCACTATATTGTCAAAAGTATTGGGACACCCCTCCAAATCATTGAATTTGGGTGTTCCAATCGCTTCCATGGCCATACGTGTATAAAATTAAGCACCTAGGCATGCAGACAGCTTCTACAAACATTTGTGAATGATGTGTTGCTCTCTGGAGGTCAGTGAATTCCAGTCTGGTTCCCTGATAGGATGTCACCTAATGCAATAAGTACATTTGTGAAATTTCCTTGCTACTAAATATTCCATGATCAACTGTTAGTGGTATTATAACAAAGTAGAAGCAATTGGGAATAACAGCAACTCAGCCACGAAGTGGTAAGCCATGTAAAATCACAGAGCGGGGACAGCGCATGCTGAGGCGCCCGTGTGCAGTTGTCACCAACTTTCTGCAGAGTCAGTAGCTACAGACCTCCAAACTTCGCGTGGCCTTCAAATTAGCTCAAGAACAGCGCATAAAGAGATTCATGGAATAGGTTTCCATGGCCGAGCAGCTGCATCCAAGCTTTATATCATCAAGTGCAATGCAAAGCGTCGGATGCAATGGTGTAAAGAACACCGCCACTGCACTTTAGAGCAGTAGAGATGTGTCCTCTGGAGTGACGAATCACGCTTCTCGGTCTGGCAATCCGATGGATGAGTCTGGGTTTGGTGGTTGCCAGGAGAATGGTACTTGCCTGATTGCATTGTGCTAAGTGTAAAGTTTGCTGGAGGGGTGATTATTGTGTGGTTTTTCAGGAGTTGGGCTTGGCCCCTTAGTTCCAGTGAAAGAAATTCTTAATGCTTCAGCATACAAAGCCATTTTGGACAATTTCATGCTCTCAACTTTGTGGGAACAGTTTGGGAATGACCCCTTCCTGTTTCAACATGACTGCACACCAGTGGGGGCAGGCAGATGGTGTAGTGGTTAGGGTTGCAACCGTGTAGTCGAAAGATTGCCGGTTTGAGTCCCCGACCATAGTACCGCTGAGGTACCCTGAGCAAGGTACCATCCCCAAGCACTGCTCCCTTTGCGCTCACGTAGCTGCCCCCTGCTGTGCCACGATGTCACATAGGTTAAATGCAGAGGACACATTTGATGGTCAAAAATTCCCATAAATACACTCCCAAACTCCGTGGAAAGCCTTCCCAGAAGAGATGAAGCTGTTATACAGTAGCTGCAAAGGGTGGCCCAACTCCATATTAAAGCCTATGTATTAAGATTGGGATGTCATTAAAGTTCATATGTGTATGAAGGCAGGTGTCCCAATACACCCAATACGCCCTTTACACAGCGGGTAGTTAGAGTATGGAATAGTCTTCCTGATAACGTAGTGCAAGCTAAATCCTTAGGTTCCTTTA
>JAODKM010000001.1:51437494-51449628 GCA_026780845.1 Petrocephalus sullivani
AAACTTAGCCTTCCTAACATTATATATTTTTGATTTGGACTTTGCTCTTCTGACGCTAAACTTAACCTCAAGTTTAAAAAACATGTTTTTGTTTCTGGAGGGCGTTATGGGAACGTGCTTGTTAAAAGAAATGATATTGTACATTTTACCCACCTAGCTTTGAGAAACTATCCAAGGCTGACCAGTGATATCTATTTAGATTTCCTGCCACTCCAAAAAATGCTCACCTCCACATCCCAGCTGAAGTACTGCTCTCTCCCACACTCCCTCACAGATGATGCTGGAGTGTCCCTGCTGCAGCTCATGAGGAATCTGCGAATCGGCGAATCTGCAATCATGTGGGCGCCCAACCCCGAATCCAGACCTGGCTATGTGTTTGGCTCGGAGATGCCCTTGGGTCAGCTTGCACGATCTTACTTGCCTGGGACTTTCTACCGTGACTTCTCCCTGCTTCTTCACCTGCAGCCCACTTCTCCCAAGGCGGGTGTGGTCTTCTCGGTCACAGATTCTGGCCTGCTGTTGGTGGGGCTCAAGCTGTCAGCCGTGCAAATGGGAACTCGCCAGCTGAAGTTCTTCTACACGGAGCCGGCGAATGGTGCCTCCCACCTTGCTGCCAGCTTCCCCCTAGCTGTGCCTACTGACAGCTGGATCCGCCTGGCACTGGCTGTAGTTGGAGGCCAGGCTGTGCTTTATGTCAACTGTGACCCGGAGCCCATCACAAGACACTTCATACGTGGCCCTGGTACCATTGAGCTGGAACCCAGTGCCAGTATATTTGTGGGAGGAGCTGGGATGGTGGACCCTGACAACTTCGTGGTACGTGCCTTACATCGATTACTGGGATGGTAGATTTGTTGGGCATTGGGGGAAAATAACAGATGTAACGGTATGTGGGCCCATCCCTGGTAGGCATCATGGGGACACAAAGGCCACATTAAGCCACCACAGAAAGGCCCATTGACTGTTCTGGGGGGCCAGGACTGTGAATTTAGTCCAGACAGACACAGAGAAAATACTGTGAGCTGTCGCTTGGAAATTCCTGCAAACAATCATGGCAGAGTCTGGTATGGGGTGGAATTCATCAGAGGGGCTGAAAGATTATTTTGTTCTTCACTTTTTTGTGCCTTTGTGAAAAGCGGGAGGTAATCCTGGAAATCCAGACGCCCAGCTGATTTAATCACACTGGCTAGTCCTGGAAGAGTCTCTCTGATCTTTGGTAGGGAACACTCTGCACCAGATACAATAATGGAATACAAAGCAATGTATTTTTGTTAGATATGAGATTATTATCATAGGAAAATCTGTGAATGTCTTACCTTTATTTACAGAAGGGTTAAAATGCATCACTTTGTGGATGAAGTGCTGGATCTCTACATGCTGACAGTTGATCAAGTGGGGCATCTTTGCGTGCTAATGGTCAGTCAGTCATGTGGTGGATCGCTGCAAACTGATGATCAGTCAAGTGTGGCATCTCTGCATGCTGGCAATCAGTCAAGTGTGGCATCTTTGCATGTTGATGGTCAGTCATTGGGCTGATCTCTGCGTGCTGATGGTCGATCAAATGGGTCATCTCTGTGTACTGATGGTTGAAAATAATGTGCTTTCAGGGTTTGATTGAGGACTTGAGGCTAGTGGGAAACCCACAGGCAGCCCAACGATACTGTGAGGATGAGGATGATTCGGATATGGTGAGTGGTTTGCCTCTCCCCCAGTGTCCTGTTGCATTTATTTTTAAAATAGTCTCCTAAGTGCTGTATTTTTGCCCTTGTACTGCAGGCTTCTGGTGAATCCGGAAGCGGAGATGGGAAAATGGATCAGACAGAAACGGTACTGCCTCATTAGTGAAGAGAGAGCTTTACTCTTATGGAGAAATCGCATCTCTACATACTCATTTTGGTGCATATTATTATGTATTTGAAGCGAGTCTTATAACTGGGCTCTTCTTGCAGTTTGGCCTCCAGTCTCTGACATGTCTTTCCAGCCAAGCCCAGTTACAATATTAATTGTAGTATTGAGGTACTCCAATATGGCTTCTGAAGCCCCTGGAAGCAAGGGACATGGTCACATACAAAACATCTCTCCATATTATAAGCGCTGTCTTCATATTTCTGTTCTGGAGCCTCATTGTTTGTTTTTTTTTTTTTTAGTAATTTTTTTCTGAAGCCTTCAGATTTGCTTTCCTCGGTGCTGGCATGCTCAGTGCTCTCAGAGCTCATGTGTTCAGTGGAGTCAGGGTTTGGGTGGTCAGTGCACGCAGAGCCGGCGTGTTCTGGGCACTCAGGGCTTGGGTGTTCAGAGCACTAATGTCCAGCATGTTCAGTGCTCTCAGAACTGCCGTGCTCAGGGCACTCAGGACAGTGGTGTTCAGGCCACTCTGAGCTGGGGTATTCAGTACCCTGAGAGCTGACATATTCAGGGCGCTCAGGGCCAGCGTGCTCAGTGCCTGGCTGGGAGCCAATGACAAACAGCAGCTCCGATTGCATCCCAGTGTAATGTGATATAGTTTCATCTATCTGTACAAAGAGCATGTGTCTGGTTTAACCCACAGGATGCATGACCAGCTCCAAGGTACAAGAGCATTTCCTCCACTGGGAATGTCTCTCCAGCTGGGTGAAGGAGCTGTTTCCTTCCTGTTCCTGGAGACTTTTGAGGAGAGCAGGGACACAACGTAATATCAGCCCAGATGTGTGACCAAAGTATGTTCTGCTCTGTCTTTACTCAGTCTTTGTTCTCTATTTCTCCATATAGACAACACCTCCATCTCTGCGTCCCATTCAGCAACCACCACTGACATCAGCACATAGTCAGGAAGAAAAGGCCAGACTCACAGAGAGAGGTTAGGCTCAGCTTGTTTCTGGTGCTGGAATGTGCCATGAGGTCATCTAGTTGCTCTAATGAAAAAGAACATGAAAATGATTGTTAATAAGTGTCTTTTCATTTGTGTGGCACAGGATAATTGTTGAAAGCTAGCTTTCTCTAGTGGAGATATGTATAGGATTTTATTTTAAACATACTAATATAACATTTTGCCTTTGGTGATTCAGCCTTTCCACCATTTCACTTTAATGAAACCTGCCGGAATTAAATGTGTGCAGGCTGAGCATGTGTACAAAGGCCCAGTGAACTTCAGAAAAATGTCGTGTCATTCCTCCACTACAGGTCTCCTTTTTTCTACATTTTACTTTTTTTATTGAAGCATTTGTAGAAATTTTGTATTGTTTTTATTGGATGCCTTATGTTCACTTGCACTTCCAGCCCAGTAAAGGTGATACTACTTTGACACAGTAGTTACTGCTCTGGTTGGGTTCATTTGCTTTAATCACTTCTTTAAAGGTTTGAAGGGTGACCCTGGGCCCCCTGGGCCCCCAGGGCCGCCAGGTCCACCTGGTCCCTCTGGCCCACCAGGGCCA
This sequence comes from Petrocephalus sullivani, assembly GCA_026780845.1. Taxonomy (NCBI): domain Eukaryota; kingdom Metazoa; phylum Chordata; class Actinopteri; order Osteoglossiformes; family Mormyridae; genus Petrocephalus; species Petrocephalus sullivani. The sequence goes on from JAODKM010000001.1 coordinate 51,440,905, forward strand.
ATCGTGGAGATTTATGGGAACGGCTCAGTGGTCCAACCAGGACCGAGTGGCCCACCGGGACCACCAGGCCTCCCAGGTCCAGCCGGGCCTCCCGGAACTGATGGACGGCCGGTGAGTGAAGTACCCCTCCCCACCCCTTACCTATCAAGGTTATAGGCAGGGGTGGGCAACCTTTCCCACAAAGGGCCAGTGTGTATCCAGGTTTTTGCTGCAACTCCCTAATTAGATCACCAATTAGAGTACTGATTGGCTGAAGAATTCTCACACCTGGGTTTGAACAGCTAACCTTAGGGTTATCTCGAAAACCTGCATACACACCGGCCCTTTGTGGATAAGATTGCCCACTCCTGGTCCTGGCCCCCTTCCTATCGCGGACTATAGGCATGTATCCTGACCCTATATTATGGGAAAGAAAATACTCAGTTCATGAGATGTTAGTCAGTAAAAGGTCGTACAAGTCACAGCAACTGAGTGATTTTGTATTGCTCAATGAAAGTTGTGCTATATGTAATAAGATGTGTAATTTAATAATAGTTTTCTTAAAATTGTTTACCCTCATTTATAGGGTGGCTGCGGAAGAACTGCCAGACCTGTAAGTATATATTTTAATCTTTCACAATAAAGGCATAATGTTGGTCAGAATTGTTTCACTCTCATGGTGGTTATGATGATGTTCACTTTATATACGTGACCACTTATGGTGTTAGTTTCCATTTATATTCTGATGATTCACAGTTATATACAGGGGTGCCATGCAATATAAGAAATTGGATATGTATATTTGACATTTGAATTAAGAATTATTTTAAAACTTCACTAATTTGATTTCTATGGTAATCTCAAGTTCTTATATTACAGTATGTACTATATATTTATTTTCACGTTAATTATTTGTGCTGTTATTGAAAATGACACTCACTTATTCACTCACTTCTACTCTAGTTTTACACTGCAAGGGCTAAATCTTGTTTCTCCCAGAAATTTTAAGAGGCATAAAATGACATTAAGTGACTGTATCCACAATGCAAATCAACAGATAGAACATAGATTCCTAACATAACGCTAATGCTGAAATTTGTTTTTGTGTTTTTCATTTACCAAGCCACCTAATTTTGTTCCCTTACCATACACTGTTGATATCCCCTAAAAACCCACCTTTTGCACTGTTAGCCTCCTGACTGAGGACAGGAGGCCAGAGCATTAAACAGACAGATTGATGGCTAATTTTAGCTGGTACTAGCAAAAGCAAAGCAAACTATGCCTGCATTTCTCAAATGCAATTGCAATTCATTTTCACACTTGTGAAAAGAGGATTAATGCTGATGCTTTACTAACTAATTAATCAACCCACCATTAATCTTTTGTCATCGATACACAACAGAATTCTGATTGCATGCGTACCTGCTGTTGCAAAGTTAGGAAGAAACCATTGTTATTTTTTATAATGTCTATTTATGTTCATTCAGTTAAGCGTATTCTTCTAATTATGTCATAGATCATACCTCAAAAAAATCATACACCCCTTCCCTTTGATATTTATATTATATTATATTTTTTATTATATATAATATGAAAAATCTGTCGAACCAGATGATGCATCCAAGCTCTCTGGGTTAGAAGACAGTGTTGGATGGCTGAAAACTTCCTGATGTTAAACAAGGAAGTACTGCTAGTTGGTACTAAGGCTGCCCAAAATAAGTTTGACAACCTCAAGCTTGGTGGTCTTCCTATTCAGCTGGGGAACTAGCTTATAGGGTTGCTAATTCTAGTTGAAGACTCACCCCAATTAGGCCTATAGTGTGAGGTACAGAGCTGTGTGGGAATCAGTGCCAGGATAAAATATACTGTCATGATTGTAACTGTAGCTTTGCACCCCCTTGTGGAATTGGAGTGCTGACATTCTGGGACTCTCCATGCTTGTGTTCTCACTTGCCTCTCCCTCATACTTATGCTGCCATAACCTTATCTGCCAGAGCTTACAAATTTCACTCACCTAACTGATTGCACTGTCTGTAGTCTCCTCTACTTTGGCTAATGAACTTTTTATTCCCCCCACCACTCCTGGGGTGTGCTGCTTAGAGAAGAAAATCAAGATATTCTGCCTACCCTGCTGCCTGTGATGCCTCTACTACCTTGTGACATTCTTCCGACCTTCCTGCCCTTCTGCCTGTGATGTCTCTCCTACCTTGTGACGTCCATCTGGCCTGCCTGCCCTTCTGCATGTGACGTCACTCCTATCTGTGATGTTCTTCTGGTCTGCCTGCCCTTCTGCATGTGACGTCTCTCCTACCTGTGATGTTCTTCCGGCCTGCCTGCCCTTCTGCATGTGACGTCTCTCCTACCTGTGATGTTCTTCCGGCCTGCCTGCCCTTCTGCCTGTGACGTCACTCCTACCTGTGGTGTTCTTCTGGCCTGCCTGCCCTTCTGCATGTGACGTCTCTCCTACCTGTGATGTTCTTCCGGCCTGCCTGCCCTTCTGCCTGTGACGTCTCTCCTACCTGTGATGTCCTTCCAGCCTGCCTGCCCTTCTCCATGTGACGTCTCTCCTACCTGTAATGTCCTTCCGACCTGCCTGCTCTTCTGCATGTGACATCTCTCCTGCCTGCCCAGCTGCTGTACCACTGTTTGTCCTGCCGTCAGAAGCAGCACAAGCACCTGCCTGTAATTACCTGCCTGTCCTCCGCAATTAGACTCGAATCTTAAAATCTGGACTGTGTAAATGTTAAAAGGATTCTGCCATCTTGTTCATTTCACTGCCTCTGCTGCCCCCTGGAGGATGGGCTTCCCCTTTGAGGCTAGTTCTTCCCAAAGTTTCTTCCATCTAGGGAGTATTTTTACTTTTGAGACAATGTAATGCTCTGAAAATGCACCATATAAAATAAAATTGAATTGAACTGAAAAATTATGTCTCAGAAACCCTCTTGTGGATTTCCTCCAGGGCCCTATGGAACCTAAAGGCTTCCCAGGAAGCCCAGGCAGTCCAGGGGTCAAAGGTCAAAAGGTAAGGACATATATATTTGTTTGGGCCTGATATGGGAAAGCTCTGGCTCTGGCGTTAGACCTCAGGCATGGGTTGAAAGCCTCTGTCAAGCTGCTCCATGATCTCATCCACTCGACTACCTTTAGGGAGAACCAGGAGAGGGACAGCCTGGTCCCAGAGGACCACCGGGGCCTCCAGGACAGCCTGGACAGCTTCTGCATGACAAATCGGTGAGGCAGCCAAGTGGTTTTTGGACTTCCTGTGCGCGGTCGCTGTAGGGATGTGGGAACTAAGTTACATGAGCAAAGCTTCACTGGCTGTCTGATGGCGGTCCGTAGCATTAGCATATGCTAAATGTACACTTGTGAGTAAAGGTATAACGTGTGTTTTTATAGCTTTTACTTGACAGCTTTTGTCCTGTGTGAGAGTATGTGTTGTTGTTCAAATTTTTCACTTTTAAGACATTTGCTGACATGGAGGGCTCCGGACTTCTTGATCCAGAGAGTTTGCGTGTAAGTGCTAACTGGCCTTCCTTACTACGACCATGCAATGGTCATAGGTGCCACAAGTGAGCTAGTGTTGCACTCTGCAGAATAACCTGCACTACATTTTATGGCTTATCTGGGCCAGTGCTGGACAAAACACAGTAATCGCATTGATTTGTGCACCATGAGTATAATTTTGCCTTACAGTCAGCAGTTGTCCCATCATACCTCTGTACAGTGCGAAACCATTTTTTTGGCTCTGTTTCTAGGGTCCACCAGGCCCCCCTGGTCCACCAGGGCCCCCAGGACCCCCCACTCCTGTGGGGCCACATGGAACACCTTTATTTGGACCCACTGGCCTCCCCCTTGACTTGCAGGTGCTTGTTGCAGAGGTTCATGACACTCACCAGTAGCCATGCATGCATGCCTGCATATGTGCAGGCATGTGAATGTCTGTGAATGCATGTTCCTCGGAATGTGCATACCTGTATATGTGCATGCCAGAAGATGCATATGCCTGTTTATGTGTGTCTGTGAATGGTACATGCCTCTTAACGTTCATACCTATATATTATCATGCCTGTATATGTACATGCATGTGTATGCCTGTAGATACATATGCCTGTTTATGTCTGTGAATATGCATTTGTGTGCTTCATCATGTTTTTCATCATTCATTTTTCTCCTCCAATTAAACGTTTGTTGTTTCAGGGTCCCCCTGGCAGAGATGGTCGCCCAGGACCCCCGGGGCCCAGAGGAGAGAAGGTGACAGCTGTTCCCCAGCTTTACTTGAAAGGAAGAGAAAATGTATTTCACAAGCTAAGCCTGAATTCAAGTTCACTGGATGTCTTTGTATTCCATCAGAAGGTCTAGAAGTAGGGAGGTTGCAAAAGGGCTCTTCAGTCCTATCAAAAGCTTCCTTTCTCATTCTTCAGGGGGATGCAGGGGACCAGGGCCTTCCTGGGGTGGTAGGACAGAAGGTGAGAGTTTGGTGGGAAGAGGGGATTTCCACAAGGGGGCTTCACTGTTTGTAGAGTATCCTCCCAGTCTCTGGAGCACACTCGATTTGGTCAGTTTGAATTGCAGATCTGCTGAAAGCTAATATGCTATCACTGCTTTGAATGTCTGTATATGATGCACACTGATTCTATCATTTTATTTGTCTTCTCTCAGGGAGCACCTGGGGCACCAGGAAGGCCAGGAGAAGATGGACGTCCTGGGCCAATGGGAACTCCTGGTCCACCAGGCCCACCTGGCCCTCCAGGACCAGATTACAATGGAAGTTTTGTGAGTATGATTTTGCAATGTACTGTACAGCTTGGCACACACGGGCAGCTAGTCGTGTAGTGGTTAAGGAGCTGCACGTTCTTCACTTCAGAGATAAGCAGCCGTGCATAAAGAGAAGGGGAGACTAGAAAAAGCCCAGCAATGAATGTGTAGTGTGATTCAAGTGTGCCTGGAGATTCCGTCATGTTCTTACTTAAGCTTACTTAAGCTACCCTCTGTCTAGGACCGCATGGATGGTTCTGGCATGGATTGGACTCCTGGAGATTTAGGCCCCCGAGGCCCGCCAGGCCGGAGGGTAGGTGTTACCTGCCCAGCACAGCACTATGAAGCCCTGTGTTCCTAGAAGCTGGATTCTTACATTTTGCTTGTTTGTTTTCAGGGTCCTCCTGGAAGTCCTGGTGTACCGGTGAGACCCGCCTGTAGGAGTCACTCACTCACTGCAAATGTGCTAGACTCCCTGTTATAATGCATAACTAGGCAGTACATACTATTCAGCACTATAGTGTGATGGCAGCGCCACCTTTCTACAGGGCAGTCCCGGCATCCCAGGGGAGAAGGGCAATGAGGGTCTCCCTGGAAAGGAAGGCCAGCCTGGACTGGGTGGCTTTCCTGGGCCTCCGGTGAGTTCTAAAGAGTGCTACGTGTGGATTTCACTGACAAACATTACCATGGTAATGCTGCTTAATTTACTATTTATTATTAAAATATACTATATACTATTTATTATTTATAAAATATTACTAAGAATATTCTATGGCATTCTATGGTAATATTTGTGCAGCATAAGCGTAAGGTCTTCCCATGAAGAGATCGTCACATTTATTTACTAAAAGTGACCTACATTTCTGAGAGAAAACAGGGTTAAGTGGTCCATGGAGCAATTGGGAGGTAAGGGTCTTGCTTAGGGATCCAATGGTGAAATAACTCTAGCAACCCTGTGATTTAGACTGGTGACCTTTCAATCAGTGACACAGCATCCCAGCATAAGCCTTTCCAATTGCCTCCCTAACATAAGCCTTCACACAGACGGCCTGCACTTTTTTAATCCACTGATTGCATTGTGTCTAGTTTTGCACTGTCTTGTATTGTTTAAGATTATATAAACTTTATTGATCCCTGAGGGGGGGGAGTAATTCTTGTGCATAAAACACTCTTTTTAAGTTTTTTGTAACCAAGTGATGCTGAACGGGTAAGCATTCAAATGCATTGGCTGCACATGGTCAACAGAGTCTTGAATCATGAACTGAAGAAAGCTGAAAACCAGCACAAACAGCCTCAAAAACAGCTTTGATCCCAAAGCAGCAATGGCCCTGAACGCAAAATAAAACTGCTCCATATCCCTATTCAATGTGCAACTGAAACAGACATCAGTGCAATCGGTAAATACAGCTAGTGCAATTCTGTAAAATTTGTAAAATATATATACATTATCAATTTTGTTGTTCCTTACGAAAGTGACAGATAACAATTTCTTATCTAAGTTTTCCGCCTCTGCCTAAAGCATAGGTTAATGGAAAGCTCTTGTATCACATCGTAATGATTTTTTTAACTTAATCTCTTGATATACAGGGACTGAAAGGTGAAAAGGGGGACAAAGGAGAAACGGTGAGTATGTTTAGATTTCCTTCATTTTTACCTCATGTTGGTGTAATACCTGAGCATTCTTTTGGCCCAGTGCGTTTTTTTCTGGCTATAAATGACTCATTCCTGTCTGTAGGGAGTGCCAGGTCAAGATGGCAAAGGTATCCCAGGGCCACCTGGCCCTCCTGGGCAAGCCTCGTACAATGTAAGTGTGACCCCAAAGCTCTTCTTCAGAAGCATCTCATACTATAAGGCTGCAGTACATCAGTTTTCATATATTGAACTTTACTAAATTTAACAAACTAATTCTTAATGTCTGATTTTTCAGGGTTCACTTGGTCGTCCTGGTCGAGCAGGATTCCCTGTAGGTGTTGACTTCTGTTTGCTGAAGAGAATGTAATTAAAGCAAAACAATATATATATGCAGTGATGCAGCATTTGAATTTCATCACAATAACATATGCCTGTTGTAAATCTGCCCATATGGCATGTAGAAGGTGCTGTAAAACTGGGTTTGTCCTTAACAGGGACCTATAGGACCTAAGGGGAACCGAGGAGAACCTGGACCTCCAGGAATTTCTATAAAGGTTGGAGATGCTGGGGCATGAAGATGTGCACAGCATTCTGCACAAAGCTCCATACTACCACAATCCACATATTTATTTAATGTTGCTCTCTTCTGAAGCATTTTATAAAAGGTCATTGTAGCAAAGCAGAATATGTCATGTAGAATTTAATAGTTTCAATAAGTGGATGTTCAATCTCACCACTACCCAGGGAGAGAAGGGAGTCCCAGGTCTGACTGTTGGACCAGATGGCAAACCCATGAACTTGGAGGCACTGATGGGACAGAAGGTGACAGCATCACTTTCACACATCACGTGTAACGTTTACACTAGATCTCATTGAGTTCTTCACTTTTGGCAGGGTGACCCTGGACCTCTTGGTCCTATGGGACCCGCTGGACCTCCTGTAAGTAACATTTCATCCTCGAACTCTAATGCATGAAATGTACTACATTTAGGACCTGCAAAGAGTCTGTCTCAGCAGGAAAGCCCCAGACATGATGTGGTAGATGGTAGCAGTGACAGAACTGAATGTGTCTCCTGAACTCTGCTGCTGTGACCTCAAAGCCTATGCTTCAGTGAAACAAATGTCCCCATGGCTGGTGTGTGTGTGTGTGTGTCTACTCAGCAACTTATAATTTTTTGATTAACGTTTTTTAGGGACCGCGGGGCTCCAAGGGTGAACTTGGAATGCCAGGGCGAGCAGTGAGTATCTGAATATTTGTGCCCCCTTAGTATTCAGTCTTCCTCTAACCCTAATCCTCAGCACACCATCTTCCTGTAACCAATCCTGTGAATTCCAGGGTCGTCCTGGACTGAATGGCTCAAAAGGAGATAAAGGAGAGCCAGCTATTGGCGCTGGATACGGTTACCCCGTAAGTGTGATGTTCATAAAAGACACTTGCAGTAATTACTGAGAGTCACAGTCATGAAGGGGTGGCTTTTCTGGGCTGGGCATGGAGTCTTTGTATGGCCCCTGTAGCAAGTTACCTGCTGTGTAAACTTACTATGCATTTAAAGTTTCCACTGCCTGACTATTGATGATGATGGAGAAAATTGACCACTGATTACCTCAGTATCATAACAATCATTTGTTATTACTTAAAACTTAAAACAATTTATTGATTTCAGGGTCCCCCGGGGCCCCCGGGGCCCCCCGGTCCCCCTGGACCCCTGCTATCACAAGGCAGAATCGATGTGAGTATGGTGATACCTCACTGTATTGGGACTGAGTGAGGCCTACCGAGACTTGTTTTATACCAGGAAACACACTGAACTACCTGCACTGATACATGACCTGATATATTACTTTATCCTTTATCCTTTTTATTTCCTCTTAAAATGGTGCTCTCATTATAATGTTGAAATTAATGCATTTGCAATTAATTTCAAATATTTAATGCTTTAAAAGCAATTAATGCAGTTGCGCTTTGTTTACTTCCTGTGTGGGGGCTGACCAATGACACAGATGCCGTGGAACTCATCCTAGACTGAGATAATAGCACCTGGCAACCGACGTCATCGCGCAGTGCATTATGGGGTGACTGATGATACCAGGCAGTGCAATATGGGGTGGAACTACCATTTTGTGTAGCCACAAATCAAAATAAACCGGCAGACTTGTTGTGCTGTGTGCCATTTGTCTACTTGGTTAAAATTTGTCAGAAAGAAAAGGGATTGTACAGAGCAAACTCTTAACAGACTACATATTTCTGTTTAAAGATGGTATTAAACAGTGGTGTCTGAAATATACACTCACCTAAAGGATTATTAGGAACACCTGTTCAATTTCTCATTAATGCAATTATCCAATCAACCAATCACA
>JAODKM010000001.1:51451271-51462282 GCA_026780845.1 Petrocephalus sullivani
CTAACCACTCTGTGGGAGCCAGAACTCTTAATGGTTGGTAGGGGTTCAAATACTTATTTCACTCAATGAAATGAAAATCAGTTTCTATCTTTTATTTAAAGTTATTTTTTCAATTTTCCTTTTGATGTGCTGTCACTGTTCAAACCTACCATTAAAATGATACTGTTCAGAGACTTTTCATTTCTTTGTCAATGGACACACTTACAAAATCAGCGAGGGGTTGAATAATTATTTCCTCCACTGTATAAAAATGGTCCCGGAACAACCTCCAAGGAACTACACTCAGGTTGAGTCCCTGTGGTGTGAACACAACAAAAGTCCAGATAAAGGTTCTGGTTCCAGAAAGAAGTTCCTTCAGTGTGAATGTACCTTCTGTAAAATGCACCAAATTCAAATGCCCAGTAACAGGCTAAAGTTTAACTAAAAATGGATTGTTTGTATATGAAGTGCTATTTTAAAGATTTTCATTAAGACATGGTGGCTTTGTTCCCCAGCTACACTTAATCGCCCTCAACGCACCACAAGGGGGTAACATGCATGGCATCAAGGGGGTTGACCTCCTGTGCTTCCAGCAAGCCCAGGCTGCAGGGCTCCAGGGAACCTTCCGGGCTTTCTTGTCCTCTAGGCTTCAGGACATTCACAGTATTGTTCGCAAGTCTGACAGGGACAGTCTGCCCATCTTCAACATCAAGGTGTGTGTGCATTGCTCCCGCACTAGTGTATCCAGCCTCAGGCTTTCAGAACACCCAGGCATGGAATTTTTAACCTATCTCTGCTTCTGCTGATTCTAAAATACATCTTGAGTCATGTCACCAGGCCCTGATCTCAAGCCCAATCCACATGTAGTTTTCAAGCTGCTCAATTTTGAATTTGGCACCTTTTGGCTTGTAACTGGCCTTTACCTCCTTGACTTTTTAAGGATCTTACTGATTTGCTACTTTCTAGGACCAAGTGCTGTTTGACAGCTGGGAATCTCTATTTGGCAACTCTAAGTCAAAGATGAAAGACCGTGTGCCTGTTTACTCCTTTGATGGCCGGGACGTCCTGAGGGATGCAGCTTGGTAAGTCACTCTGTGGCCCTGACACACACATGGCACATTATACTGTGGATTTCTGAACCGAGGAAGCATTCCATGACCACCATTTCCTGATTGGTCACCAAGGCCCAACAAGATGGTGTGGCATGGTTCGAACACTCAAGGCCAGAGGCTCGGAGAAGGCTACTGCAACTCCTGGCGGACAGACGCCCAGGAGGCTATGGGCATGGCCTCGTCCCTGTTGGCAGGGGAACTCCTCCAGCAGGTCCCCAACAGCTGCTCCAGCTCTTACGTAGTACTGTGCATGGAGAACAGCTATGTGCCTCAGGCTAAGAGATAAATCAAGAGCCTCACTCTCCTGGTATTTTCACTATAACCTACATACAACACTCCACAAAAAGATGAGTGTCCCTTTATGTGCCCTTTTAAGAAAATAATGCCTCCTGGCATGGAGAATAGCTTCCAGTCCATCTGTAAAGCAAAAATATCATCATAATTGTCACATTTAACTAACCAGCATTCATTGAACCTACACCTTTTGTAACTTAATCCCACTATGAAGTGTGGAGTACTGACTGTTGCAAACTTCCAAATATTTTTTTCCCTTAAGTTTAAGAAGATAAATAATAGCATTCAGTTTCCAAATGACTGATTGTCCTGTCTGACTGCACAGGAATGTTGGGACATGATAAAAATGTAGCAATTTAAAGACATGACAGAACAACGTTCTGATCAGACACAGTGAGGATAACATTTAACATAATATAATATTAAGAAACATTATATAAAAACAAGGAACTTGACACACATCTTTAATGTATATGCATGATTTACAATGTGATGTCAGATGCTGACAGACCCAGGACATTTTAACATCCTGTTCCATCTGCCATTTGGGGGATGCTAGGTTAATGACATCTGGAGATCAGCACTGAGTGGGCATGAGCAACCCCCCCCCCCGCTTCCAGGTCTTAACACCACTAACTGAGCATGGTGCTAATGGCAGCTGAATACCAGGACGGACTGCGGGAGCAGAACTGGGCCTTGGGTGAAGCCTCGGCTGGATTAATTGTGTTTTACTCAATGAGCTTAAGACTGTGAGGCCACCTTGACTGATATTCTGACTAATTCAGGGTTATTCATGTTACTGATCTGGATTTATAATACTTTTACATGTACTGATTTTCCAAGGCACTGAATAAATTTATTTCCTTTGAACGGTACTGTGGTTGTGATTTCAGAGGCTTTACTGCTTGTGCATTTTCGCTCTCCTTCAGTAAGGAAGGGCGATAGCCGTGTAGAACATAGGCACTTTTAATCATGTTAAGTACATCATGTTAAGTACAGATTTGGAGCCAAGTGATTGGTGGGTTTGAATGGAGTGTTCCAAGTTGGGGCCATCGGCTGAAAGCTTCATCTCACAGTGGTGACGTTCTTCCTAACAGAGCAGACGCTCTCTGCAAACAGCACAGGAATGTTGTAAACTATCTGAAAAAGACTCCCAAAGTTATGATTTACTGGAAAAACAAATAGTTATATAGAGATGAACATATATACACCTCACATCAAATTAAAAAAGCTAAATACTACAATGTGGCTCATTATACATGAGTGCAGAAACATTCTAAAGGCCTAAAACTGAGAGACCTCTCTGTCAACCCTGCGGCTTTGCAATTTCTCATACAGTAATATGTACCTTTCTGCTCACTGTCAACTGACCTTTGACACTTGCTGTATCAGATAAGTCTTAAACAGAACCAAAAATCATCTCCAAGAGAACTTCTGATTGCTCATTTCTGGTGAGCTACTTTAGTACAGTTCGGCCGGCAGCCTGAACATTAGCAGCTACTCCCCTCCAGTGGCTTGTATAACGTATATGCAACTAATGCATATAAATGCACAACATGCAATTAACAATAGCTGTCAAGTGAAGTGTATAAGCAAGGCAACCTCGAATTTGGCCAAAGAGATTCTGATTTGTGCATCAGGGATGTTACCGTGTACACCTTGCTTGGTAAATGGTGTGGAGTATGGCGATTTATGAAATGTTCTTTTAACGCAGGCAAGGCAAACTATACTGCCATTTCTAAATATTCACAAGGTAAAACTAATTATAACAAAATAACCTTCAAAATGTGACTTTCATTACTGATTTTAGTCCCCACAGATTAAAAGTATAGATGTTTATATTGTATATGTGTATACACGTGTGTATGTTGTATATTATAAACCTATTCTGATTTCAGTTAAATAACTGAGTAATAACAGGGGATGCACTCCGCAACACTTTTATACTATCTAGTTATTCCAACCTGTCAGCTGAACACTGTGAACTACTTAGATTGTGATTCTGTTGAGTACAGAAGTGCTATTTACAGGTCATTCAAAGATTAACCTTAAAACCTGTCAGCTATGTTCTGTGGCCAGTAGTACTCTTAAGGCATTTGAGATCACTATCCACTGGATCCCCAGGCATCTCGGTTCCTCTGCACACTGGGCAATGGATCTTGGTCTGTGACAGTGGTCTCCATGGGGGTCAGCTTAGTGGGCGTGGCTTCAACAGGGGTCCTGCCCTCTCTCCACTCACGTTTGTGTTTGGCAATGACCCAAGCAGCACAAGCCAAGTAGACCAAGGTAAGCAGGGTGAAGTAGAAAAAATAAACCATGAACTGCAAATAAGAAAAAGACAATTAGAATCTAACAATATTAAAAATATCACATTCATCAAACATGGCACATGTATCATTTATCTATGATTCATGATCATCTGTATGGAGGAAAAAGATGTAATGGCACAAATTTCACATTTTTGAGCAAGTAAACAAGCATCTTGCCACTGTTGCCGACAGAGTGTGTAGTGGCCATACCTGGGGGTGAACAGCCAGTCCAAGCCCTCGCTTGTCCACCACGATTATGGTGATGATAGTCTTCAAGATGGTTCCCAGAAAAGTGTTCACTCCAAACACCAGGGCACACAGCTCTTTGGAGAGAGCCGAGGCAATTTGGGAGCTGCAGAGACAGTGACAGGCTGAAGCTTGGAGGCCATATGGCTCTGTGGGGTAGGCCGTCGAGCCAGTGCCTGGAAGGCTGCCGGTTCATATTGTATGGCTTGTAATCATATCACTGTGGGTCCTTGAGCAATCTCCCAAAAAAACTTCTCCAGGGTGCCAGAAAATTGACCCTGAACTCTGACCCCAAGCTTTGCTCTCACCTCTATGTATGTGTCTCATAGGAAAGCATTCTGGGATATGTGGAAACCAAAGGATTCCCACGTCCATGTATGTTTATAAATGGCAAAAAAACAGTATCTTCATGAGTTGGTCAGAACCAGTAGCCTCTGGGTCAAAGGTCGGCACCCACACCCACAGAGCCCAATTACCCAAGCCCTGTGAGACCCCCCCACTCATTTACATACACAGCATTTGGCAGACGCCCTTAGCTAGAGCGACTTACATAAGTGCTCAGAAATCTCTATCAGTAAATGCATTCTGATACTGGTTCAACAGAACCCAGGCCAAGAATACGTTGTCAAAACAATTTTTATTAAATAAGAGTGTAATACTGGAAATGCTAATCCAAGTACTTACATAGCAATGGGTACCAGGAACTGGTAGAAGCCTCTGAAGAGCGTGTAGGCAATATAGCAGGCCCAAATACTGTCTGTGGTGCCCATGAGGAGCAACAGGCTGGCTTGCAGGGCCGTGACCATGCCAATCACCAGCTCTGACCACAGGCTCCATCGGATCTTCACAAAGCTGGCCGCAAAGGACATTATGGCCCCTAGGTGAAGGGTGAGCTCAGTAAGTTTGCGTTTTGGCCTCATTGTAGCAAAAGCATCAGCAAGGAGATGGACAGGCTGCTATATGAATGCATCAGGCTTTTAAATGCACTTCCCAGTAGGGCTGAACGATTTTAAGAAAAAATCTGCTTAAGTTAAAGAAAAAAAATAAAACATTTCCAGTAATAAAAACATTAAGGATCTTGTGGCTAACACTGCTTGGACCCCTAATAATAGGACCTTTCTGTGAACAATCTCTGACCATCAAATCGATAGGTAATTCACTAACAGCTCAGCAGCTGAACCAATATTTTTTTGTACTGCAAATTCCTTGGGTTTCACGTGTCTGTTGTTTGTGGGCGTATATGCAGTCACTTTGGGCCACCTCTGATTGGTGAGCATGATTGGAACGTGAGGAGCATGGCACTTCTGATTGGTGAGACTGTCACAGAAGGAGGACAAAATGAATTTGGAAACTATGGTCACAAGAAGTTTAATCCCTGGGTCAGATGTGCCACATAATGCATATCCTTAATCGCAGTTTTTGTAATTTGCTAACTGCATTGTCTCTATTTGAAATCAATAAATCGTTCAGCCCTACTTCCCAGTTACTTTTAAAATATATTTACCCGCAATGGCGAATTGCGTCTTTTTTCGCCGTCGTCATCCTTAATACTAAAGACCCACACCATTACAAGAGGGGAGAAGACTGGCACACACCAGTATGTTCCCTTCAGACTGTGGGATTCGTATGGTGTTTCTCAGAACAGCTGTCCCTGATCTATGGACTTATGTAAACTTATGTAAATCAGCCACTCATTGGACCACCTTTCAATAAAAATACTAGCTAATGACTTCTGTCTGTGGCTTGCTGTCTAGTTTATAAACATTCATAAACCACCCTGATTGTGGCCGGGCAGTACATTGCACCCACCAAGCAAGGTGGAGGCCGCTTCCACCGCACCGTTGTAGACGTTCTTGTTCTCGGTCGCTGGGTACACTTTGTTCCACAGGATGTGAGCGTAAAAAAGCACCAGATAATACCCAGTGGAGTTGAAGATCCACCAGAGGCACCAGAGTCGCAGGCCTGGCACCCTGACCACGTTACGCAGCTCATTCAGCATCTGGAAGAGCATGGAGCTCCCGAGGCATGACAGCGGGGAGCAGGCAGAGGCGGGAGCAGAGCTGCCGGGCTTCATCGGGGCCAGTTCTGGCCCGGCTTGCTGCTCTGCCATGTTGAAGTACATGCTGCGATGAGGCCAGGGAAGGAAGCTAGCCAGAAGCAAGCCAAAGCTGACAAAGGCCAGGGAGACGGCACTCAGCATATGGTAGGACAGACCGGCCAGGGATACGCACAGCTGGCCCAGCACTGAGCTAGAGAAGACGCCCAGGAGCACCGCAGACCGCGAGTAGCCCGCCACCCGCTGGTACAACTCTGGAGGCACCAGTGAGAAGATGTAGGAGGAGTAGGCGACACGGGCTGCCATGGTGATGCCATAGAAGAACTCCATCAACTGCATCTGCAGCAGCGTGCTTCCCAGAAGCAGCAGCAGCCAGATGGACACGTGACTCAGACTCTGAAGGACCAGAACGGGCTTGTAGCGCAGGAAGTCTGTCAGCAGGAAGACTGGAACCAGAACCGCCATGTAGGAGTAGGACAGCACTGGGGTGATCTCATTGGTCACCTGCAGGTGGAAAAAGCCCATCTTAAGTGGCTGCAATGTTTCTCATTTCTGTTTGAAAAGAACCTCCCAGGCACAACTCAGTTTCTGGGTTCAAATTTAGCATGATTTAGGGTTTGGCATGAAGACCTCCTAGAAAACTGCAGTGACTTTCCATTGTTTACTCTGGCTAACATGCATCATGCCTTTCATAACTAAACTATTTCCAAAGTAGCATAAATTACATTTTAATGCTTTAATGAATGTTAAAGCAGCTAAGATCTTGCTTCACTGGTACATTCCTGGACAGGTTATTAAATTTAACAGTGAAAAGTCATGCTAGACTTAGCCCCCATTGTTCTAGTGGCTATTTTACTGTTCAAAATGCCACTAAACCAATCCGTAAGTCTTGAACCTAAATGGGCAGATTGTTTAAAAAAGTGAGCCTTCCATGGCCTCCTGTTTATTGTGAGCATAGAGCAGTATTGCAGACATGCTGCTATATCATTGGTTCTGTCATATGCTTTTTTTTTCTAGCACGATCAACTCTGTGAACCTTAAACCTCACCGATAGTCTCCTGGGGGAAAAAATGTGAACTGTGCCCCAATTTAGCAGGCTCTATTCTCTTGGATGGAAGCCAAGAGGGAGCCAGTGCTCTGAGTAGTTGTTGCACAACAGCGTCCAGGCTGCTTTGGGACACAGAGGCTTCATAAACAACACTTCTACAAGAAATAATCACCATCTTTAAAAATCCCTTGTAAACTTGGACCAGCTTATACTGATTTTTTCCACCCATCTTCCAGTTGCTTATCCTGGTCAGGGCTTGGAGTCTGTTTCAAGCACCAGGCTAGGGTACACCTTGGATGCGAGGCTGATGGCATCAGTTGCAAAGTTACATCATGTAATGCAGGTATGTCAAACTCCAGTCCTGGAGGGCTGGAGCCCTGTATAACTTAGGTCTTTCACTGTTCCACCACAAATGATTCAGCTCAAGAGTTGTGCTGTAATTAGTACAAGGAGTTGGAAGGAGTTTAATCAGGTGTGATAAATGAGGGAAACCCCAAAAATGTGCAGGGCTCCAACTCTCCAGGACAGGAGTTTGAGACCCTGAATGTAATGTATGTTTCCCATGAAGACTGGACTAAGCTTCCAGAGTGCATATGGACAAGATTCTCATAACAGCAGATCAGGTGACTTGGGCTTGTTTATGGCACCCCCTAAACCTCATATCTGGTGCCCTGCTTGGGGATATTCCTGTCTTTCCCTGGGGGATCAATCCATCCCCCTGAATACAGATACTAGCGTACAGCACCAACCTGCTCCTGGGTGAAGTTCTTCTCAGGGCTGAGCAGGAAAGGTGTGATGAAGGGCTCCCCAGGCTTCAGCTGCACCATGAAGCCATAAAAGCAGAGCAGAGCCACTGGCCACCTCCAGCGCTGTGACTCTTGGGTCTTGGGGGGCAGGCGGCCCTCCTGGCCAGATACCAGCTCCACCATGATGCTCGCTGCACTGGCCTGTCAACAGGGTCTCTCAGTATGGGATGTTCCATTCCATACTGCCTTGGTTTCCAGATGAGAGCTAACAAAGACTGGAGAGAGCCTCACCAACAGGCTTGTTTCCCCTGGCCCCTTTGCTTACAGGATATTGTCATAACTTCATTTTAAACTGATGGTGGCCTTTTGCATCTGTTAAACTTGGAGTCATATCAAAAGAAGAGGGAGGGTAACAGGAAACCAGGGTGGCACACTTACCCTCTCACTGCTTTCTGCACTTTGACACAAGCTGGTGCAGTTCACCATATGTGAAAGACACAAGAAAACATACAAAGTAACACATCACCACTCGTAAACTAAAATGAACTGAACAGTTGCTATGCAATGTAACTATAAGCATTTTACATTAATTTTAGCCTAACATGCATTTTGCTTTACAGATAAACAAAAAATGCATAGCAGTGGACTCCAACTTTTTTTTTTTTTTTTTTTTTACAGCAGTGAGAGCTACTTTTACAAAGCACTCAGTGAGAAGTGGTGTATCCAGGGGTATCTAGACAAAGTAAAACACCCATGAAACCTGCCGTTTAGTGGAGGTGACTGGATAACAGTAGAGCTTTGCTATCCGGACCTGCAAACACCAAAAACATTGCACAAATACAGCTGTTAGATGGAGGTTTTCAGGAACCTGCTTCACCGCAGTCATTAGCTGATGGCTTGGCTTTCAAATGCTAATATCAGTTAACTGTATATATGGAGCTGGGTCCTGAACTCCTTACCATATTATTCCATTAGAAAACTAATATTAGCAACATCAAAAGCGTTGGGGTAGTTGGCAAACCCAACAAACTAGTTACATGTCTGTAACAGTTTTATTAACATGTAAATGAGTATGCAGACTTTTCTCAAATAGCAAATCTCATGCCAGCCAGCTTTCAGGCAGGTTCCTGAAAAGCTCTGTCCAACACCTGCATCCGGACAACTGTCGGTGTTTGCAGGTCCAGATAGTAAAGTTATGCTGGATCACCAGTTGTCTACACCACACAGCCCATTTCAAGGGCCTTTTACTTTGTCCAGTTACTCTTGGACACAGAATTTCTCACGCAGTGTACCATCGAGCAGGCCCTCAAACCTGTCACATCTCCAAGAGAATCCGGGACTGTGTAACAGCGCAGCAAGCCCCAGATACAGATACAAGATTATCTCTGAATATCAGCGAATATACATAAGAATTCCAGCACATAAATACAGCTTTTCACGTACTGAAGAGAGCCACTGAATATACATTATAAACATATAAAAATATAAATATATATAAAAATAAACTTGAATTAAATATACACAGGTTAACGACAGTGGTTCTCAATCCTGTTCCTGACGCCCCCGCCAGAATGTTTTCGTTCCAACCCTACCTTAATCAGGCTTGGATGGTCCTTAATCGGCTACAGCTGGTTACAGACCGGACGCGGCACGCGCTGTGCGCCCCATTCAGAAAATCAGCGGCGTCCGCTGAGCGCGCCGTGCTGCCTGCGGGGCTTCTGCGCGAAGAGTAGGCGCGGTCTGCAAAACTCGCTCCTGTCATTTCGGCCCGCAGTCAGTAGCAACGATGTATATCTAACACGCAAAAAGATGGTATGCTTGTGTCATGTATCTCTGGGCATTCGGACACGGACAATATACGTTTTTTCTCCATTTAGATTTCTGTGACCGGTTCAGTGCATCGTTTCTATTGATCGCACGACAATGCGTCAAGTTCAACAAAGATCATCTTTGACCACGCCGCGTTCGGTCTGAAACCGGCTTTAGCCTATTAAGGACCATAAAAAAGCCTGATTAAGGTAGGATTGTAACGAAAACATTCTGGCAGGGGGGGCGCCAGGAACGGGCGTGCGGGGGGGTTCGAGTGTCGCAATCGATTACGAAAGTCTTTAAGAGCGACCCGACGATCGCAATCGAACGGTTGATGATTGCAAGCGCAAACTTTAAATATTAATTCTCAGTGTCATGGCATTGGTATGACAAATTTCTCTGGCCAGACGCATCATGCCTGGAGCATTCCAAAGTGCCGTCGGCATATTAGCAGCGGAGGGCCGCCCCTGCTCCCCACCATCAACAAGTACACAATGAACATGTATTTGCTTTTTTTTCTCTTTTGGAGCCTCCCGAACTAAAGTAAATGCATAATATTTTTCTTTAATCTGGATAAACCCAAATGGGTTTTGTGCAGTTTTTACGTTTTCTAAAGGCATACTTGCTTTAATAGCCCAATTGCGAAATCTGGGGAGTTGGCATACGGCTGACACCAGTGCCTGTCAATTCGTGTCCCTCTTACCACCGACAGCAAATTAACAAATCAAGAGACAAGCAAAAGAAATCGCTAACAGCGCCCGACTTTCACTCCCCATTCAGCACACTCGACAGCTGTAAGGAAACGGTTTTAGTATTAACAGGAGCATATTCGAACAATAAAATGCATGCACAATGCGAGTATACGAACACAGATAATAGTAATAGTAGTAATAATACCTGGCAGATCAGTCAGTTGTAGATATCAGTTCTGCAGCCGTTTCGATGTAATACTGAGCCATTAATGTCAGTATATAGTTACTGTACGCAAATATAAAACCATCGCAGCGACGTCTGTAGAAATGAAACGTTGGATGCCGAGCCAGCTAACGCATGTACCTGCACACATGTAGGAAAGACGGACCCCGAACGTCTGTACGACTGTGTGTTGGTGCGTTCCATTTGCCCTCGGAACTCAGATTCTCGAACTCTGTGACCTTCCGTTTGTCCATTTCAAGAGAGAGTTGCCTCAGAGAGTGTTGGGAAATGTAGTCTGTAACTGTATTAAGATAAAGGCTAAGATAGGGGGCGGAACTACATTACCGATACGGCTAAAAGTTAGTGGTGTGCATGGGCGTAGCTAGGCCATTTTTAGGGGGGCTTTAGCCCCCCTAACAATCGTACTCAGCCCCCCTAAAAATTCTCCGTAAGCTTTACAAAAAGTTGTGATCGCCCACGTCCCCTTTAAATTTCAT
>JAODKM010000001.1:51462511-51475850 GCA_026780845.1 Petrocephalus sullivani
TTTGGTTCTTGCAACACATTTCAAAAAAAGTTGGGACAGTAAAGCATTTACCACTTTGTAATGTTGCCATTCCTTTTAACAACACTTAAAAGACATTTAGGTACTGAAGACACCAGGTGATGAAGTGTTTCAGGTGTAATTTTGTCCCATTCTTCCAGCAAACAAGTCTTATGGTGGGCAACAGTACAGGGTCTTCATTGTCACATTCTGCGCTTCAAAATGCGCCACACATTCTCTATTGGAGACAGGTCGGGACTGCTGGCAGGCCAGTCAAGTACCCGTACCCTCTTCCTCTGCAGCCAGGACTTTGTAATGTGTGCAGAATATGGTTTTGCATTGTCTTGTTAAAATATGCATGGGCGTCCCTGGAAAAGATGTCTTCTT
Source organism: Petrocephalus sullivani (assembly GCA_026780845.1). Classification (NCBI taxonomy): domain Eukaryota; kingdom Metazoa; phylum Chordata; class Actinopteri; order Osteoglossiformes; family Mormyridae; genus Petrocephalus; species Petrocephalus sullivani. The sequence goes on from JAODKM010000001.1 coordinate 51,462,896, forward strand.
GAGGGTAGCATATTGTGCTCCAAAATCTCTATGTACTTTTCAGCATTAATGGTGCCATCACAAAAGTGCAAGTTACCTTTGCCAAGGGCACTGACACAACCCCATACCATGACAGACCCTGGATTTTGGACAGTCCGGATGATCCTTTTCTTCTTTGGTCGGAGCACAAGGCATCCATTTCTCCCAAAAAGTACCTGAAATACTGATTCATCTGACTACAGTACACGTTTACACTGTGTGATAGTCCATCCCAGATGCCTCCGAGCCCAGAGAAGTCGACGGCGCTTCTGGACACTGTAAACATAGAGCTTCCTTTTGGCACAGTACAGTTTTAACTGGCATTTGCGGATGTAACTACATATTGTGGTACTTGACAAAGGATTTCCCTTCCCCGTCACTGGCCCAGTTTTCCAGTCTTACAGCAGATGAGATCATGAAAGTCATCTCATCTTCCAATCCTACCACCTGCCCACTGGATCCAATCCCTTCCACATTGCTCCAGACAATCTCTCTTGACCTTCTCCCCTTCATCACCACTATCATTAATGGCTCCATAACTTCTGGTCACGTACCAACAGCATTCAAAATAGCCAGGGTCATTCCCATCTTGAAGAAACTCACTATAAATCCCTCGGACACTTGCAACTACCGACCAGTATCGCTTCTTTGCTTCCTTTCACAAATCCTCAAACGCACAGTCTACAACCAGCTCTCTTTTTATCTCTATCAGAACAACCTCCAGGATCTGAATCAGTCTGGCTTCAAAGCAGCTCATTCCACAGAGACTGCCCTCTTAGCAGTCACTGAGAAGCTGCATGCTGCCAGGTGAGCCAAACTGTCATCTGTCCTCATCCTTCTTGACCGATCAGCAGCATTTGACACGGTCAACCATAAGACTCTCCTGTCCATCCTTATGAGTCTTGGCATTGGTGGCTTGGCATGGCGATCATACCAAGTGACATGGAATGGATCCATATTTACCCCACGTAGTCTCCTCACTGGCGTCCCTCAGGGCTCAGTTCTTGGCTCTCTCTTGTTCTCCTTCTGTACTACAACTCTTGGTGAGGTCATATCCTCTCATGGCTTCTCTTACCACTGCTATGCAGATGACACTCAACTCATCCACTCCTTCCCTCCTTTAGACACTCATGTCTCCACTAAGATGCATGTTTGCATCTTAGTTAACTCTGCATGTTTGGCAGACATCTCATCTTGGATGACCGCTCATCAACTAAAACTCAACCCTAGTAAAATAAAACTGCTTTTCATCCCGGCTGACTCATCCCCCCACCACTTTGCGATCTCCCTCAACAACTCCCTGATCCGTCCTTCGGTTACTGCTCGCAACCTTGGGGTTACTATGGACAATCGTCTGTCCTTTTCCTCACATATCGCTATCCTGTGGCTGCCCGCATCAGATTCAAAACACTCGCATACAAAGCCAAAAATGGTCTGGCACCATCCTACCTAAAAGATCTCATCACACCCCGCACTGCACCACGATCTCTCCGATCCTCCAGCACTGCTCGACTGGTCCCATCACCCCTCAAGGCACAAGAAAGACACACATCTCGGCTCTTCTCTGTTCTGGCACCTAGTTGGTGGAATGAACTCCCCCTAGATGTCCAAACAGCTGAGTTATTGAATGTCTTAAAACGACGACTTAAAACGTACCTTTTTCAGAAATATCTGAATTAGCACTTCTGGTATCTTACTTTGAGGTCTTTTCCTGAATTAAAAAAAGAAAAAAAAGCCTGTATTTTCCCAGCAGAGTATTAGATAGATGGTATTCATAGCCTGGGTTTTATTGAGCTAGTATCGGGAAAAATTCATTATAGAGTCTTAAAGCACTTATGTAAGTCGCTCTGGCTAAGGCCGTTTGCCAAATGCTGTAAATGTAAATGTAAATGTTTGCCAAAGTAGTCCTGAGCCCGTGTGGTGATATTGCTTAGGGATCGGAGATCACGGTTATTCAGCATAGGCTTATGCCCCTGTCCTTTACGCACTAAAATTCCTCCATATACCTTGAATCTTTTAATTATGTTATGCAATGTGAAATATCCAAATCTCTTCCTATCTTTCTTTGAGGAACATTGTTTTTAAAAATTTCAATAATTTTCTCATGTATGTGTTGCTCCTAAAGGACTAGACCTTTTTCTTGGATGCTGCTTTTGTACCAAATCAAATTTACAATCAACTGTTGGCATCACCTGTTTCAAATCACATCATTATTTTACCAATTTACCTCATTACTAGCCCTAAATTGCTCCTGCCCCAACTTTTTTTGAAATGCGTTGCAAGAACCAAAATTAGAATACGTGTTTATTTAATAAAAAAACAATACAATTCATGAGGAACACATTAAATAATGTGCTGTTGTATTGTTTTCAATGTTATACAAGTCAAAGTAAATTTGGAAATCACTACTTTCTTTTTTTATTTACGTTTTCCATACTGTTCCAACTTTTTTTGTGGTTGTATATAATTTTTTTTCTTTTTCTTTTAAGTTTTCCTCATTATATCATTATATCCTCTAAGCCAGTCAGCACCCATGAAAGAAGCATTTTAGATTGTATCTTTCCCTGTTTGTTATAAATCACAATGATACAGAACTCACACAATCCCAAAAAATGTGAGCATAAATATCTTGTGCTCACAATATGATATTGTCAGCACATAAGAAATCAGCTAAATTTTAAAGCAATGGTCACCAACTCTGTTCCTGAAGATATACTTTTATTTCCTTTGGGCAATAAATGTCCACTTAATGTTATCTTATAATGAACTGCTTAAAGCAAATTATATTTGATTTGAGTGTCTTATTTAATTTCAGAGTTATTATCCCGTTTACTTATTCCAGTGCATATTGAATGTACTTAGTGTAGCTAGTAATAATTGCATACATAAATACATAATCTGAAAATCTAAGGGGTGTGTATTGTCCCCCAAAGTCAACCGTTCAAAGCACAATTTACTAAATGTTATTGTCACAGTTATTACACCCTTTTGTGCTATAAATGGACACTTCAGGCACCTGACTATAAGTGAATGTGAAGTGCACGTACTAACATTCAAAAATGTATGCTGCAGTACATAAGATTTGTTTTGTGGAAAAATGTTAAAATTATAGTTAATTTAATAAATAGTTCAAGGGAAAATTTTGTGTCTATGTTTGATGTTTTTAATTTTGATAGTTTTAATAAATATGTTGATATATTTCAGTTAATTAATTTGCATGAAAAATCCATTATTTTTCAATTTGATAAAAATTATTATAATTTACTTTGCACATCAACTCATTTTTAATACTTAACACACACACACACACACGTACACATATGGTGTTTGTGTGTATATACATGTGTATGTTTATATATTCCTGAATTCTTGAACTGAAGGCTTCTAAGAGTGACAAAAGATAGCAGATGTGAGAAAGTAAAATATAGTGAGAGAAATGTGTGTATCTATCTCATTAGTATTCAGAATGCCAAACTCAGTATTTGGTGGAAGCACATTTACCAGTAATTAGATGTAATGAGAAAACTGAGGCTTCAAAACCTACGTAGGATTACGGTGTGCTGTCAGTCAATGTCTTGATTTACCCCATGGAAAGTGGAATTCATCAATATGCGACTGACACTGCATGGTAATCTCACCCACTATGAGCACTGAAGACATATTTCTTGAATCACTGATGGACGTCTTCTTGTGGGAGTCAGTATAAGCTTCACATGCTAACTAGTAACATGTTTGTATGCTTTCTGCTCTTCAGATCTGCTCTGGGTTGCTCAGGTAGCTTGGTAATCATCACACGGCCTCAGTTTCAGTTCTTACCCTAGATTCTGCAAAATAGGACCACAATTGGGCCTCTAACCTAACTGGAAACTATATTTACTCGTATTCTTTCCTGTTTATATTTTTATCTGTTCTTAGTATTGCTAACAGTGAATGTGCGCTTCACTTTGACTGATGGAATGCTGTTTCCCAAGCAATGCTGCATGCTGTGTTTAAAAATGTTCCTTTTTTAAATAAACCTCTGCAATGGAAACACTTAAAGAAAAAGTTTCACATAGATATATGCTGGGAATGAATGGAAACAGAATAATATACAATTATTGTAAGATTTACTAATTAGAAAATTTTTTCCACATTTACTTTGCATAAAATTACGTTTCTATGATTTCTGGCTCGTTTTTTTTCCTTTGTTCTTAGTGTCTGGTCTCATCAGACATTGTCGCACATTTTTAGAGAATTGCTAAGGAGATTAATTATTTTTCTAATAACTGCATCCATATTAGCCAGCCACACATTTTGCCACAGCAGTGTCCTGGTTCTCACTGACACCCATTCTCTCTCATCTCAGCCACTGAGATATCCGTAGGCTTCCAGGTCAGTTTTTCCTTGTCTGGCTTACCTTTTGGAGGAATGGCAGTGTGATTTAATAGATTATGCACACAGGTGTCAATTTGTCTGAGCTTTGCATGTTCTGTGATTTTTGGTGACTTGACAACAAGTGCAATTCGGTATGACTCATGGTGGATTCACAAAGAGATGACACTGTTTCAATATTAATAGTAATTTTTTAGATTTTTGCTTTTTTAATTTTAATGTTTTCAGTCCTCCATCTTTGCATTTTTTGTGTAACAGCAGCCACCTCTCACACAAAGCTTTCCCTATTTATTACTCTTTCAACAGTGCTTCTCCTACAGAACTGGCAGCATGGTGCTTGTCCCTCAGTTTGAACCTTCAATCAGCTCGGACAATAAGAATAAAACATGACAGTCATTTGCAACATTATATCAGAAGTCAAAGATATGATTTATACCTTGCCAACCCCACAATTTCTTAGAAATAAGTGAGATTTTGGTCAGATGTTTAAATTACCAGAATTTGTAAAATTGACTATGGAATATTGTTTTTCACAAGTTTTTCAGAAACTAATTTGTGAGCCAAACCCTTTGTACTTTTTACAGGACAATATCCACTGATTTGTTTTTTTGTTGATGCAGAACAGGGTAAAGCAGTATTGCCCTCTTTAAAACATGACATTTACATTCCCCTACAGAGACAGAAGACTTCACCATTTTCTTTCTTTTTATTTTAAAAAAAGGGCAAATTGTGAGCACAAATTCCTGGATGACAACCTTCGGATGACCTCACAACAAACATGCAGTACGCTCTAAAGCAGATTCCCCTCATCATCACATACCTGCCTAACACACATGTCTGGAAGCTGACAGAAGTGATACCATGATATACAACACATTTTACACATTTCCACACATTTCATATAGCAGAAGTTACTGCTTAAGGGGACTAGACTGGACCCCAACTTTACATGATGTCTGATTGAAAATTTCTTTTTGAATCCTGATCCTTATGGCGCCCCAAGACCTGTGTTTTACAGCCAGGATTTCTGTCGGGTTACCTTTTGCAAACGTACTTTTCAATTATACTGTAGATCAGTATCGCTTTCTTTTTCTTTTTTCTCTCTTTCTCTATCTTTTTTTTTTTTTTAAAGAAAGCCCCTGTCCTTGAATAGAGGGCAAAACTCTTTAATCTCAATGTAGCCTCAAGTCAAAAACATTCAAATTTACCAAGGCTTTATGTGGTTCTTCAATTCCCGTGGCACTTAAATGTTTTGCCACCCCTCATAATAAGTTGTCTTTTCTCCCTTCTATACCAGCCATTGGCCAGCCTGATAGATGAGAATAATGAAGACAAAAAAAATCAAGAATGTCAAAATGTCTCCCTTCTGCCGATTGTCTACGTGAGGGTTATTCTCTTAAATATCACTTAAGTATCTAGCAGGATAACTTTGCTGGCCTTAGTGAATTTGGTTGTGCATGAAATAATTTCATTAGAGATGTGTCTCTGTCGAATTCCCGGCTTCTTAACATTCTTATTAAACTCTCCACTAGTTCCATAATTTCAACAGAGCCTTTGTTGGAAATTTTTGATTTCTTCCAATAGTCCAGAAGGGTATTATACTATAATACAAAGCACCTTATGCAGTTAAAATGTTCAAAGCTTTTCTTTATTAATAATTTTTAGTAATACAGTAAAAATTGCTACATTTATAACACACTGATTATTCCTAGTTCCACTAGCCAGATACTTAGCCCACTTTGTGTTTTTTAGAGTGGAACATTCATTCAAATTAATTTAATATGTGCTTAAAAACCAAATTGTGTCTAAGAACAATTCACAGTAACTGTATTAATAATTAAACAAATTAGTCTAAAATAAAAAAAAATTGGGCCATTTGGGCTACAAACTAAACCTTGAAAAGAACATTTTTTTCATTATTCTTGTTTATATATTTTAATTTATTTTCATTCTCTTGTATGTCTGCCTGTGCATGTCTGAGTGAGTGGTGTGTGAGTGTGCCCAGTGATGGGCTGGCCCCCCATCCTGGGTTGTTCCCGCCTCGTGCCCATAGCTTCCGGGATAGGCTCCGGACCCCCCGCGACCCTGTTCGGATAAGCGGGTTGGAATATGGATGGTTGGATGGATGTATGTCTGCCTTTAATGCCATTATAGATTTCAGAACTGGGATAGCCATATTACGCTGTCTTTATTGCTGTCTAGTGTCAGCCTGATGAATGGATTACACACAGGTCTTTCTATCAGCTTAGGACTGTTATAATGCCATTTTCTTTTCACATATATACATACACACACAAAGCATTTATGTCTTTATGGCAAGTTACAGAAAGGCAACAAATATAAGGGATGAATGCAGACCTCCCCCCAACAATATATAAAAATGTCCCCAGAGGATGAATCATGTAGGTGTTTTCATTTTCACAAAGCTAAACTTATTATGAGATAACCAGAAGTAGAACAGGACGTCTGTTGTGAGAACACAATATAATTCATGTGGCAACTGCAGCAAATAGGTCTGTCAGCAAAATTATTTGTACAGTCATTATCACACGCTATCACCACTTTTAATTTAAAAGAAAAAGCACCCAGGCAGAAGCCAGTTTAACAAATTATTTTAGTACAGCCTAATGCTGGGCTGTGCTGAGACTTTTTGAGGGGCAGATGGTCAAAGGCGGCAAAGTAGAGGGATTGGTAGTGGTGTGGGGGGGGGGTGGCTGGTGATTTGTTAAATTCATAAGTTAAAAAAGACGAGGGAGGGCACTCAGTACCTTCAGAGGAAGTCACTTTTAATATTCTCCCATCATCTTTCCCTGAAACTGGTGATGGAAAACTGGTTAAGTGTGCCCTGTGAGCTCCAGGGTTGAGGGTTCGATTCCTAGCTCTAGTGCTGATCGTAGAACTGGGGTCTTTAAATGCTTTTTAGTGTGTGTGTGTGTGCCCTGACATGGACTGATGTTCCATCCAGACTCACTTATTCCCTGTATTTCACTGCAACCTTGCCTTAGATGTGGTTATGGAAAACAGATGGACATATCAATTCAATAGCATCATGAACTTTACATGATGTCTGATTGAAAATTTCTTTTTGAATCCTGATCCTTATGCCGCCCCAAGACCTGTGTTTTACAGCCAGGATTTCTGTCGGGTTACCTTTTGCAAACATACTTTTCAATTATACTGTAGATCAGTATCGCTTTCTTTTTCTTTTTTCTCTCTTTCTCTATCTTTTTAGTGTGTGTGTGTGCCCTGACATGGACTGATGTTCCATCCAGACTCACTTATTCCCTGTATTTCACTGCAACCTTGCCTTAGATGTGGTTATGGAAAACAGATGAACATATCAATTCAATAGCTGGGTTTCAGTCACGTGATTGTGGCGAAGGTGGCGCGATTTCAAATGGAGGGCAGGAAGTAAAAATGGAGTATACGACTATTGGGGAAAGCGTTGGACGTGACCCGTATCTCATGAATATGAATTTTTGACAGAACCCAAAAATTTGCCGACAATCTAGGCTGTCGATATAGCAAACTATCTGGTACTTCAGACATCCTACTACACTAAACAACAGATAAAAGCCTATAAAGGTCTGGAGGCATATAAGTTTTTTGTCAGCGGGTGGGTTCACAACCTCGGTACCATACGGCTCCGCGATGATTATCATTTGGTCTTCGCCAGGGTGAGTGTTTGTTCTTATATTGATTTATGAGTAAAGATGCTAGCAGCTAGCGGTAGCGGCAACAAAACATGCAATACATCTTAATGACAGTCGTTTATGTTTCAAGGTAAACCACTTTCAGAGATCTAGTGAAACACCTCTGAAGACCTGGATTACTGCGAAGAAGGATGGAGAAGTCATTGCAGCTCATTGCAATTGCACGGCAGGGTCATTTATGTAGGCTATGTTTACCATGAGATCACACACATACACACATACACACACACACACATGGGGTACTGCTAGCATACTGCCAGTGTACTTTAGAACCAGCGGGAGAGAGTTTTAAGGGATAAACATGTTACTTGATGTAAAGTGCTATACTCCATATTAGTACATCAGTAGGTTATATTGCACATGTGCTGATATATATTGCACGTTGCCCCGGTGTAGATTGCGTTTGAGGTTTTTAAAAAAAGAAGTCATTCTATTCACAGTGTATTCTATTCACAGACTATCAGAATCATGTTCTCATGTAGTTTTTTTTCCCATTGAAGCTGCGGTAAAGATGCGAGATACAGATTCCTTTTTACGGCGTTGTTCTGTGAGCTTTTTATATTTCACCACTTTTGTGAACGACAATCGTTGGTGCTCTAAAAAAACGCTTTTCCGTTTCTCGATTGGAGCAGCCGTAAACTACACAAAACGGACATTTTTTTAGACGGCTTTCCTCACTACTACTTCACTTCCTGCCCTCCATCTGAATTTCGCGCCTTGGCGACGTGGCAGGGTGACGTCACGTGAAAACGACCGATTATGCTTATAGATTATTGCATCACAAAGTGTCAGTGACACCTTGCAGCTTGTCGGAACTTATTTCTTAGTAGCTGCGATGATCGGATTCTGTGTAATATATGAGTCCTCTATTCAGCAAGCACAGTGCAACACAATCTAAATGTTAGTGCACTGATTAGCCACCTGAGATTATGATGAAATACCTAACATTAACGTCGACGAAAACTGACTGGTCATAGCATCCTTGTGCTAATTAAAATCACCAAAATGTCAGAGATTCAGTCAACAGTCTCTTTTGTGGCTGGAGATCCTCAGAACCTCCGGGTTTGATTGTGATGTACCCTTTGCCTAGGCATGAATGTGAATATGACAGGTTTAGTAATGATGCAAGGCTTGGGATATTTGATGAAACCTTTTAATGAACATCTATATACAGGAAATAAAATAGCTTTTTAGGTCACAAATGCCGTACCAAAATAGCCGCCACCCTTCGCTGATATGGATTCCCTGTTATAAACCAGGCCACAGTGGGGTTTTAAATGTCTCTTGGTGGTTGTCCACCTCAGAGTGTGGTTGGCTTGATAAGAATATGTTTCAACAGCTGGGAGACGATGCAAGAGCACGGCTTTGGCTGCTGACTCGTGCATACTCGCTCAATACAATGCTAACTTTGTACCTGCTCACTCGGAAATATCCAGGCCGAGTTAGGAGTGTCAGCCAAAATTCTCCGGATGGTGGAGCATTGGGGCCCATATAAAGCCCCCTGGAAATGTGCATGCTATGGCTGCACACGGTGTTGCAACATCTTCACACTAAAACCAAAACATAAATTTTGCCTTTATTTAGTTAGTCTTTCTGTGGGTCACCTCCAAGGCCCCCGAGAAGATTTTCCTCCCCTTTTTCAGGTTTCGAGGCAGTGCTCAGAAGCTCCATTTAAAACCTTTCACCCTTTTACACTGTGAAGCAAATTAGCTGCCATTTCACAGGGCTGCACTCTGGAGTGTGTTTCCATGCCCTTTCATGGCAGTTCAGCTGATTAGATGATTGCGCTGTTCCACATACTACACCCAGAGCAAACCTTTTCATGTTTAAATTTTTTAAATTCAGAAAGTTTAACATTTTCGGATTTCTGCAGTTATAATGTATTACATTTTCTTTTCTGACTACTAATTGCAGTTTCCTCTTCTGAACGTCTCTGAATTTTTAAGATACTGATTTAATGCTTTGAAGCAAAATCAGCGGAATTTTGTTACTGTATGTGCTGGCACAGTGTACAGAAAGCTTTTTAATATAAATGAGTCAGTTAGGGCCCTTGTAATAGTATAGATTTTTCTTAGGTCTCAGCTAAATGCACATATCACATGTACCGCGTTTCCTAACGCAGCTTAATCTTTAGCGTACTTTTCCAGAAAAGCACTGACTCAATAAAGTTGCAATCTTAGATATGTACCAGACAATAAATAGCAACCCTATAGCCAGGGCTGGTCAATCTTAATGGCAACATAGCACCTCGAATGCTAGATCAGCTAGGAATGGTAATGCATTTAGCAATATTAGCTGCTAAATAAATTATTCTGCTAAAGAATTCAGTATGGTTTTTACTGTCATTTATCCTTCCTCAAGTATATAGGTAAACAAAAATATTTAACCTTGGCTCACCAAATACATTTAATACTGGTTAAACTGCAATGTAACACTTACAGTACGAAACTGATGACAGAAGTAGTATATAGTACTACAAAACACACAGAGACACAGAGTGTCCCAGCTAACAAAAGTTTCTTCCAAGATCGTTACTATAACGTTACATTTTGGTTGTTAAAATGTTTTTCCAGCACGTTCGGATAATGTGAATTTGTCCAATTCTATTAACGTTCCTGCAACGTTAGTCAGAAGTGAGGAGAACGTTACGGGAAACGTTCATTGTATTTATAATTTAACGTTTTCTCAACATTTCTGCAACATTAATCAGAAGTGAGGAGAGCGTTCCGGGAGACGTTCTTTGAACATTATTTGTATTTATAATTTCTAGAAACGTTATGACAACCTTCTCTCAACATTCCCATGTTTTTCAGAAGTGAGGAGAACGTTCCAGGAAACTTTCTTTGAACTTTATTTGCATTTGTGATTTAACGTTCTAGAAACATTATGACCTTCATATGAAACATTTAGATATACAAATGACAAGTAATCAAAATCAGAAGCAAACTTTTATTACAAATGTCTTTTACAATAAAATGGACAAAATGGTGAAATTAAACATTAACTCCAACAGATCCCACTAATCAGCTCTGCTGTCCTACTCCAGCTCAGCTCTGGAGGTCTGAGTTTCACCCGGCAAAATGAATATATGGAGTAGAGTTATTTGGGCTGGCCCGCTGCTAGTAAACTCATATGATTATGCTGAACCATCTTGGTTAACTCAGTTCACTCACTTCCAATAATCTGAGACCATTTAGAACATAGTTCTTTTATTTAAATCAACTTTAAAACACACACACGCACACTTTTCAAAACCCATTTTCAGAGGTGCTGAGAAATACAGGAAACTACACTGAGCTCATGCCAGCGGACACACTTGCATCATGCCTGGTACCACTTTGCACCAGATGCTGAATAGAAGCCTTCGTCTAATTGCCATTGGGCATATTATTTGCTAAACTTGGCTTTACTTTATTCATAAAAAACTAAACTTTGGGCAAACTGAATAGTCACACCCCCAACTCTTTAAATTCTTACGTATAAAACATCAAGTCAAACACGCACTGTAATAATGAAGAATTAAACAGCTTAGATAAATCAAACTCTGTATTCTAAACAAGTGTTTCGCATCGCTTAATTTCAACTCACCTTGAGAACGTTTGGTGGTGGTCTTTCTGTCATAGACAAAATGATGAAAGCAAGCCAACAGTATCTACATTTATTCGCAGCAGAGTGATACGTGATTGGTCACCACTATTTAGTAGTCTTGGCCCAGCAGAGCTTGCGATTTAACCAATCACCAATGAGGCTTCAACAGGCAGGCCGCACTGCATTCCAAGAGTTCGAGATGGCTGTGCCCTTTATCAACAGAAGTGAAAGATGTAATTTTATACTGTTTATTAGCAATTATGTTATTTATGGATCATTGAATTTATCATACAGTACTGCCCAACCGCTATCCATGGACGTGTTCTTACAGTGTTGTATGCACAAAATGCCGTGTAATGTACGTGTTGTTTGTTGTTCATCCGCTAAAGACGGATATACCCGGGATATAACTGTGGGGTCCATATTTCAGAAAGGTCCCTGGAATTGCTAAATGGCTTTCCGACTTGCTTTACTGGAACGAGGTTCCGACATCCAGGGTAAATGGAACATTAGCGAGAAACACGGATCCCATGATACCATGCAATAGACTTAACATGACATCAGGTATGAGTCACTGCACAAGAGTCGCTGAGGTACAGATAAGAATGGATAACTATAGTTTAACCCTTGTGTGCATGGCTACCGATATCGTGTCTGTGGGAACATTTTTTTCCATCTGAGATTCATCATCCTTGCCTCATTTTCTTTAAAGAGCATGTTATTTAAGGGACAGTTTGTGTCTCCCCCCTCCCCACAACACATTTACATTTCACTGGTGGTATTCCGGGAGCCGTACCATAACATTGTTTTCCACGTACCCCAAACCTAATCTCATTTTATCAATCATTTACATCACCATCAACCATGAATACCCCCATCAACTCTACCATATGCCCATCTAACTTCCCACAATACCTTGGACCAATGCAGGTGTGGAAACTGTATGTAAGAAATAAAGTTTGTTTAAAATGTACTTTTAAAGTACTTTTAAAGTGTGTTTGAAAAAATACGTACTCAAAAATATGTCTATACGCTTTAAGTAGATGGAGCACAATATCAATATACTTTAGTATAGATTTTCTTCACTTAGGTAACATACACTCACCAGCTACTTTATTAGGCACACTTGTCCAACTGCTCATTGACGCGAATTACTGATCAGCCAATCACATGGTGGCAACTCAATGGATTTAGGCATGTTGACATGGTCAAGACGAACCGCTGCAGTTCAAACCGAGCTTCAGAATGAGGAAGAAAGGTGATTT
>JAODKM010000001.1:51475950-51487661 GCA_026780845.1 Petrocephalus sullivani
GACAAATCTGTGACATTCTTCCAAAAGGACACTTGGAAGAAGAATAAACAATTTGAATTGCCTTTTAAAGTATAATGGAATAAACCCTAAAAACATACAATCATTTCACATACGTAATAAACCAATTTATAACACATCAAAGGCTGAAGTAGTTGCCAGATAAAAAAGAGACTAAACCTCAACCAAATCACTTTCTCTCAACTGAAAGGTTGTACTAGTTGCCAGGTATGATTACTGACTTACTACAAGTGGAATTTTATGGAAATATAATTCAATAATCTGTAACCCAATGAGTTTTTTGAAAAATTACTAAAAACCAACCAAACCGTTTTCACTCACTTCAAAGGTTGTAGTTGTTGCCAGATATCATGACTGACATTTTACAGAAATCTATGATGACCAGTATACAGCATGTCACGCCCCTCCTTGTGCAGCCGCCTGCTCGTCACAGGGGAACGAACCGCACCTGAGACCGACCCCTTTTAAGGCTCCCCACGACGCACCTTCCACGCGAGGTATTGTCAGTCCGCCTTGTTGCCCTAACCCCTCTCTTCCTCTCTGCTCCCTAGCCCCAGGCACCTTCCCACTTACAAAGCCCAAGTGCGCTCCGCTAGCCCTCGAGGGCTACCGAAGTTCCCCGTCCACTCTCCTGTCCAACCGGACCCCGCTGCCTGAGTTGCCCTTGGTGCCGAACCCGTCTGGTTCGCGGCACCGCCCCTCCCGAAGTTCGGAGTGACCTGCTCCGCTGTGCCCGCTCTGCCCGAGCAGCTCCTTGGATTCGGAGCGACCCGCTCCGCTGCGCCCGCTGTGCCCGAGCGGGTCCTTGGTTCCGGAGCGACCGGCTCCGCTGCGCCCGCTCTGCACGAGCGGCTCCTGAGCCCGGCATGACAGAATACCTCGCCGACGAAGTACCTGCTGCGGAGCTCCGAGCCCAGCTGTCCGACGCCCTCTCTCGCCTCGACCAGCTGTCATGGGTGGTCGACCGCCTGCAGAGGGACGCGACTGTGGCCTCCCCTCCACCACTCCTGCCCCGGCTGACACCTGGACCCCCCCTGGCTATCCCCGAACGCTACTCCGGGGACCCGGATCAATGCAGGGCATTCTGGATGCAGTGCGGGCTGTATCTGGAGCACCAGCCCGACCGGTTCCCGGACGACCGGAGCCGGGTACACTTTATTTTGTCTCTGCTAACAGGTCGAGCCCGGGCATGGGCCACCGCACTGTGGACAGAAGGGAGCCCGGTGCTGGATTCAGCTGGCACCTTCAAGACCGCATTCCGGGCGGTCTTCGATCACCCAGCAGTGGGGCGGTGCCTAGGGGATCGACTCCTGGACCTGCGCCAGGGAAACCGACCCGCTCCGGACTTTGCGCTCGAGTTCCGGACCCTGACTGCCGGCCTGGATTGGTCGCCCTCTTGCCTCCAGGTGGTGTACCGGCGCGCCCTCCATCCCGACCTCCAGACGGAACTCACCTGCCGCGGGGAGGTGAGAACTTTCGAGGACTACATCCGGTTGTCCATTGCCTTGGACAACCTGGTGCGCGACCGCCGTCACTCCCGTCCTCGCCCCGAGACCAGTCGACCCACGCCGCCTGCCCAGACCGACGGGACGGAGCCCATGCAAGTCGGCAGGGCGCCAACCGACCCAACAGAGCGGAAACGCTGCCTGGCTGGTCGTCTGTGCCTCCAGTGCGGTCTGGAGGGGCACTGGGTGCGCACCTGCCCCACGCGACTGGCCGCCACACAGGTGGGTGACCGATATGCTCCTACTGTCTCCTGCCAACAGATGTCTGTTCCTGTATCGCTGTCCTGGGGCAAGAGACCCACCAGGCTTAGAGCGCTGGTGGACTCCGGGGCTGCGTCCTGCTTCATCGACGGACGAATGGCTCGACGCCGCGGCATCCTGCTGGAACCCCTGACCGTTCCGCTGTCTGTACGCGGCGTCGACGGGGAGCGCCTCTCGGTGGGACGGGTAACGCATCGAACTGCACCGATACAGCTGCAAGTGGGGGCGCTGCACCGGGAGACTCTACAGTTCCTGGTCCTCCCGGTAGTGAAGGATGGCGTCATCCTGGGGCACCCCTGGCTCCAGCTTCACAACCCGAGCATCGACTGGGCTGCTGGGGAAGTGTACTCCTGGTCGGCTACCTACCGGTCCCGCTGCCTGCCCACGTTCCGCCTTCGGGACCACCACCTCTTCGTGAAGGGAGAAAAGTGCAAGTTCCACCTGTCGGCGATCAAGTACCTGGGATATGTCATCCGTCCCGGCGGCGTCGGGATGGACGAAGAAAAGGTAAGAGCAGTCAAGGAGTGGCCCGTGCCCCGCACCGTCAAGGCACTCCAGCGCTTTCTCGGATTCGCAAACTTTTACCGACGGTTTATCAAGGGGTTTAGCTCGGTAGCCGCCCCGTTGACCGCCCTCCTTCGCGGACCCGGAAGCGCCTTTCGCTGGACCCCGGATGCCGAAACCGCTTTTCGTGCTCTACAACAGCGCTTCACCGTCGCCCCCATGCTACGCCAGCCCGACCCCTCGCAGCCGTTCGTGTTGGAAGTGGACGCCTCGGAGGTTGGGGTAGGGGCGGTCCTTTCCCAACGGGCCCCTGACGGCGGGCCTCTTCGACCCTCTTCGGCCTCTTCTGTGCGTTTTTCTCCTGCAAGCTCACCCCCGCCGAATGCAACTACGACGTGGGCAACCGGGAGCTGCTCGCCCTCAAGCTTGCGCTGATGGAGTAGAGACACTGGCTGGAGGGAGCGACACATCAGTTCCAGGTATTCACTGACCACCGCAACCTCGAATACCTGAAGTCCGCGAAATGCCTCACCCCTCGCCAGGCTTGCTGGGCGTTGTTCTTTACCAGGTTCGACTTCCGCATCACCTTCGTCCCGGAGTCCAAGAACACCAAGGCCGATGCCCTGTCCCGTCGGTACAACTCACCTCGGCTACGTGATGAGCCCGAGCCGATCCTTCCAGCATCCTGCTTCCTGGCCCCTGTGTCCTGGGACTTGGACCAGGTCATTCGTGACGCCCAAACCCGGTCGGCAACACCCAAACCCGGTCAGCGACGCCCACCGACTGCCCTTCCCAAAAGCTGTTTGTCCCTCCTCCGCAACGCCTTGCCGTTTTACAATGGGTACACACTTCCCTCGGCTCCGGGCACCCCGGTGTCGCCCAAACCACCCTCCTGGTGGCTCGCAGGTACTGGTGGCTGGGCTGGCGGAAGGAGGTGGAGGAATACATGCGGTCCTGTCCTGTCTGCGTGCAACACAAGGCAGATACCCGTCCTCCGGCCGGTCTCCTCCAACCGCTTCCCGTTCCCCAGCGCCCTTGGTCCCATCTCACGATGGACTTCGTCACTGACCTGCCCCGCTCCCAGGGTAACACCACGATCCTCACGGTGGTGGACCATTTTTCTCGCATGTGCCGCCTGATTCCTCTCCCCAAACTCCCCTCAGCATGCGCCCTGGCTGATATTCTGCTTACCTGGGTGTTCCGCTTTACGGGTGTCCCCGAGGACCTGGTGTCCGACCGTGGACCCCAGTTCACCGCTCGCGCCTTCCGTGCCTTCTGTTCTCGCCTGGGGGTGTCTCTTAGTCTCTCCTCTAGCTACCACCCCCAGTCCAACGGAGCGGCGGAACGCACCAACCAGGAGGTGGCCAAGGCGCTTCGTCTCCTCGGCGCGGACCGTCCGGAGCAGTGGGCACGTCTCCTCCCCTGGGTCGAATATTTGTTGAACATGCCCAGACACCGGTCTCTCCCCCTTTCAGTGTGTCTTCGGCTTCCAACCACCGCTGTTTCCGTGGGACACCTCCGCCACGGACGTCCCGGCTGTCGACGACTGGTTCCCTCAGGGTCATCGTGTATGGGAGCGGACCCGCCGATTGCTGGAGCGCCGCTCCCTCCGTGATAAAGCCCAGGCCGATCGGCATCGTAGACCAGCCTCCCCCTTTCGCCCTGGGCAGCGCGTCTGGCTGTCCACAAAAAACCTTCGTCTCCCCGGCTGTCGCAAACTGGCGCCCCGCTACATCGGTCCTTTTCGCATCCTTCGTCAGGTGAGCACTGTGTCCTATCGCCTGCAGCTGCCTCGCATCTACCGGATCTCCCCCACCTTCCACATGTCACTCCTGAAGCCAGTCCGGTACAGCGCGGTACATCCGTCCGCCGCTGGCGCCGCCCCGCCGCCTCCGATCCCTCTCAACGACGGAGATGCCTATAGTGTCCGTACCCTGTTTGACTCCCGCCGGCGGCGTGGCCGCCTTCAGTACCTGGTCGACTGGGAGGGTTACGGCCCGGAGGAACGCGCCTGGGTGCCTGCCTCGGACGTGCTCGACCCCGACATGGTCCTACGCTTCCACCGCGACCACCCCAGCCATCCTTGCCCACGCCCTCGTGGGCGCCCCCCATCCCGCGCCCGGCCGCCCATTGGGGGGGGGCTCTGTCACGCCCCTCCTCGTGCAGCCGCCTGCTCGTCACAGGGGAACGAGCCACACCTGAGACCGACCCCTTTTAAGGCTCCCCACGACGCACCTTCCACGCGAGGTATTGTCAGTCCGCCTTGTTGCCCTAACCCCTCTCTTCCTCTCTGCTCCCTAGCCCCAGTTACCTTCCCACTGACAAAGCCCAAGTGCGCTCCGCTGGCCCTCGAGGGCTACCGAAGATCCCTGTCCACTCTCCTGTCCAACCAGACCCTGCTGCCTGAGTTGCCCCCGGTGCCGAACCCGTCTGGTTCGCGGCACCGCCCCTCCCGAAGTTCGGAGTGACCTGCTCCGCTACGCCCGCTCTGCCCGAGCGGCTCCTTGGTTTCGGAACGACCGGCTCCGCTGCGCCCGCTCTGCCCGAGCGGCTCCTTGGTTTCGGAGCGACCGGCTCCGCTGCGCCCACTCTGCCCGAGCGGCTCCTTGGTTCCGGAGCGACCGGCTGCGCTGCGCCCGCTCTGCCCGAGCGGCTCCTGAGCCCGGCATGACACAGCAATTCAATGAGTTTTTTTGAAAAATTATTAAAAATCAACCAAACCGTTTTCTCTCACTTCAAAGGTTTTAGTTGTTGCCAGATATGATGGCTGACGTACTACAAGTGGAATTTTACGGATATTTCCCGTGACCTGTATACAGTAATTCAATGAGTTTTTTGGAAAATTACTAAAAATCAACTAAACCATTTTCTCTCATTTCAAAGGTTGTAGTGGTTGCCAGATATGATGACTGACTTACTACAAGTGGAATTTTACGCAAATCTCACATTACCAGTGTACAGTAATTCAATGAGTTTTTCACTGAATTGAAAGGTTGTAGTAGTTGCCAAATATCACGACTGACTGTCATGCCCTGCCCGTCGGATCCTCCTGTGTGCCACATTTCCCTCGTGCAACTCCTCCTGTTCCTAGCTGTTTTGTGTTTGCAATCAGCGTTTCTGTGGACGTTCGCGTCACGCTCGCTCTTGTTTGCTCCCTGTTTCCGCCCTGTTTTCCCCGAATAAATGCCCTTGGAAGGGCTAAACCCCACAAGCTGCATCCATGGGTCGTTCCTCCCGCCGCTGGTGTGACACTGACGTACTACAAGTGGAATTTTACGGAAATCTCACATGACCAGTGTACAGTAATTCAGTGATATTTTTGAAAAATTACTAAAAATCAACCAAACTGTTTTCTCTCACTTCAAAGGTTGTAGTGGTTGCCAGATATGACGGCTGACATACTACAAGTGGAATTTTACGGATATCTCACATGACCTGTTGAATATTTCCAGGATAAATGACATTATTATATTTCAAAGAACAGCACTGGCCTATGATGTCTGAGTTTTGCTAATTAATTTCAAACTGCTTCTGACTGTTACCCTCCTGTGTGGGTGCTGTTGCCTGAACCTCAAAGGTAAAGCTTTTGGTGTTATAACAGTGAATGTTTTAAACACTCAGTGTAAGCATAAACTATGACTTTCTTTCATTTTAGGCCCTTGTGTTAACTGGTAGATGCTAACATGTCACTACATGACCTTAATCAGCTCATGTTTAAACTAACTTTCTCTAGATTTTTGAAAATATACAATCTAAAGCAAGTACAGAAGAACATGTTGATAACACATTTGACAAGCAATTAAGCCAATCTATATTGATAAAATATTGAAGCGGAGGAGAAGAAATTTACCACACTGCATTTAAAATTCTTACCACTTTCATTTGAAGGACATGACATTGTGGGGTGTTGGTCATGCGGCTCTGGAGCAAACCATTGCTACGTTATTGGGATTTTGTCAATGGGTAACACAGTTGACTGAGATTGTTTGACACACACAAAGTGAATAGTCTAATGTATATTAGAGTTAAATAATTTTTGATACATCTGTTCATGTTTTAATGATTATTTTGAACAAATAATGATGAAAATAATATACAAAGGCATGTATCCTAGTGTTAGTCTGAAGAGCATAACTTGACCTCTAGCAAATCGGACGGCAGAAAAAAAGCTAATTCCAGTATAGCCTACTCATCATTCTACAAAATAAATGATGAAACCTCTTTTGCATTAAATTAAAAAGAAATGTGCCCCAATATAAAATTGATCACTGCTTGAAGTGAATATTTAGTAAAATTGACAAATCAACCAGTGGACATGACATGTGCCCCTAATACAGCACCCTCAACAATTATTGGCATCCCTTGTAAAGATGTGTAAAAAGCCTTAAAATGAATTCATTTTTTAATTGCAGTAGCATAATCTCATACTGAAATTTTTTGAAGAGTCTTACCTCTTATTTGAATCGTGGCACTGGTGATTTTGTTATAAACAATTATTTCTTAATATGGGTTTTTTTCCCAATGAATAAATGTGCTCAAACAAGAGGTCAGATTCTTGAATATTTTTCAGTGTGAAATTATGCTACTACAATACAAAATGAATTTATTTTAAGGCTTTTTACACATCTTTACCAGGGGTGCCAGTAATTGTGGGTTTCAGTCATGTGATTATTATGACGCGCGAACGTGGCGCGATTTCAAATGGAGAGCAAGAAGTACAAATGGAGTATATGTCTATGGAGGAAAGCGTTGGAGAGAGTCCGTTTTGTGTGGATTTAGACCCAGTATCTAGACAGCGATACAGGCAATTAATTTAAAAATATGTTGGACGTGACCTGTATCTCATGAAGATGAGTGACTTTTCGACAGAACCCAAAGATTTGCTGACAATCGAGGCTGTTGATATAACAAACTATCTGGTTCTTCAGACATCCTACTACACCAAACAGCAGATGAAAGCCTATAAAAGTCTGGAGGCATATAACTTTTTTGTCAGCGGGTGGGTCCACAACCTCGGTACCATATGACTCTGCGATGATTATCATTTGGTCTTCGTCAGGGTCAGTGTTTGTTCTTACATTGTTTTATAAGTAAAGATGCTAGCAGCTAGAAGTAGCGGCTATAATGTCAACAAACATGCAACCCATCTTAACGACGTTGTTAGCCTGATGGTCGCTTATGTTTCAAGGTAAACCACTCTCAGAGATAAAGCGAAACCCCTCTGAAGACCGGGATTATTGTGAAGGAGGATGGAGAAATCATTGCAGCTCATTGCAATTGCATGGCAGGGAAAGTAATTTATGTAGGCTAGGATGTTCACCATAAGATCACACATACACACACACACATACACGTAGGGTACTGCTAGCATACTGCCAGTGTACTTCAGAACCAGCGGGGAGAGAGTTTTAAAGGATAAACATGTTACTTAATGTAAAGTGCTACTCCATATTAGTATAAGTAGGTTATGTTACACATCATCAGACTGTGCTGATATATATTGCACATTGCCCCTGGTGTAGAATGCATTTGAGGTTTTAAAAAGAAAAGTCATATTGTATTCTATTTATCAGAATCGTGTTCTCATGTAGGGGCAGTTCTTTTTCCATTGAAACTGGGTTAAGGTGCGAGATACAGATCCCTTTCTAAGGTGTTGAAAACTGCGGTAGAAAGGCTAAAAACTGCTTTTCCTTTTCTCGGTTAGAACGATTGGAGTAACCATAAACTACACAAAACATGGGCATTTTTTCAGACGGCAGATCCTCACTACTACACTTCCTGCCCTCCATCTGAATTTCATGCCTTGGCAACGTGGCAAGGTGACATCACGTGAAAGCGACCTATTAAAGAATGACTCATAGATTTGCTGTAAGATTTCTTGTTCAAGTGTGACAGTCAGAAAATGTGTCAAACCAGGTGCCTGAGAGTTGGCAACCCTGTTAATTTAGATACAAATGCCTGCTCCTTTTGTGAGAAAGATGTGTAAACAGTGGAACATGTTTTCTTCCAGTTAAAACATTTTGGCTGGCCTTTCATAGTTGGCTTCAGTATACAAATATTGAGATTCATCCATTTACTGTAAAATCTGGGAAGATGGGTGTGTTTCTAGAGGAGGACGATATGGATTTTTAAATTGTATTTACTGTGATGTGTAAATAATTTATACATAAATGTTTATGTATTCATATTATCCCACAAAGTGAATACTGGAAGAATGATCTCAGTCTGTAGGCCCTGTTTTGTGTAGGTGGAAGGCGTGACACAAAGTGGTTTTATATAACATTTCACTTCAGTTTCACACCAGCGCTTTGCTCATCTTCACACAGAGGCGTACACATTTTAAAAATGACAAATTACTTTGTGTGCATTTCCCACTTGTAGGAGTACTCTTAAAATGAGGTTTCTCCCTAACAGGGATAACAAGTCACACCTGTCGCCTGTTTGCATTTCACCTCGTTTCAGCCCTCGTGTGGATCAGTCCAACTGCCGCCTGTTTGCCCCTTCATTAGTCCTGTATAAGAGTGCCTCCCTGTCCTGTGCTCCCCAGTCTAGACATTAATGTCAGCCCTGGTGGTTCCATGTACTGTAGCTCATGTGTTTTGGCCCTCAAAGGCCCCTTTGTTCTCACTGTTCATTTCCCTGAGCTAAATAAAGACTCCATTTGATCTCCCATTTCCAGCTCTCATCCCTCGTTCGTTCCAGTCGCTACAGAATGACCAGACTGCGCAAGCGGCATCGATGAAAACTGAGAAAGCCCAGCCCTCTTTCTGTCCCTGTGTGCTCGCTCATCCCCGCTGCCAGACCTCCATCTCTGTCCCATCCTCCAGTTTGTATGCCCCGGTGGTTCATGGATAACCCACTCATAGACCCCCTTAGCGACAGCGACCTGGATGAGCAGGAGGTGGACTTGGGGAGGAGCGCAGGCATGTGGATTGCCACACCGCCAGAACAGGGAGAACGAGCTATTTACCCCGGTCCGGCTTGGCTTCTGCAGGGTAGATTTGCCAGCCGATTCATTGGCAGGGGGCCACCCCTTCCCACCGCAAGAGGCAGAGGCAGGGGAAGCAGGCAGTGCCCACTGACAGAGGAGCCCGTTTCAGGCTTGGATCCAGCCCCGGCTCTCAGACGCCCTGAAGCCCTCCACCCGTCAATGACGGCAAAGGTCAGTTGAGCCTGTCCCCCTTGCCATTGCTGTTTCGTGGGCAGATCCCGGTGAGACACCCGTTGAACCTGTTCTGCCTGGCGCAATACGGGGGTATCAGGAGGCCCCATGGGCCATTTCCTGTTCTCTAGCACAAGACCAGGTTCCCTACTGAGAACTGGGTGTTCCTGTACATGGACCTGGTCCTGACCTGGTGAGTGGACTCACCCAGCTGGGGGAATGGATGAGGGAGGTTGCCCTGGTAGCCGAGGCGGGGGAGGTGGAGGATATTGAGGGCTTCTTGCTAGATGCCGAGGAAGCTGTACGGAAGCCCAAGAGTGGGAATCTCTCCGCACCATCTCTGCCCCGCCCAGGTGATGTTGCCACCCTGTTGGCTCCGGCTCTAGCCCGGCGTCCCTGCTCAGTCCGGCGCCTTGCTGCCCAGTGTCCCTGCTCTGCCTCGTCAGTCTCCAGATGCGCCTGTCCGCGCCCAGCGCGATCCGCTGCCTGAGGTCCCGTCCACGCCCAGCGCGCTCCCGGAGCTGTCGTGTGCCTCGTCGCCAGACCCCTCGTTGCCAGGCCCCTCGCCTGTGTCTGCCTCGTCGCCAGGCCCCTCGCCCCCGACTCCGACCTTCTGCTGTCCTCTGGCCCCGACTACGACCTTCTGCTGTCCTCTGGCCCCGACTACGACCTTCTGCTGTCCTCTGGCCCCGACTTCGACATTCTGCCGTCATCCTCTTCCAAACCCAGAACCCGAGCTCCTGTCCCGGTTCTGGACTGCTCCTGTCGCCTGTCCCAAGGGGGGTTAGTGTCAGCGGACCGGGTGTTTCGTTCTCCCGGTGGGAGAGGGAGACGGGGGCATGGTACTCGTGGCAGTTCTGTACCAGTTCTACCAGTCCCCCCCCCCCAACCTCCAGGTCCCATTGTCCCTGCAACAACCCCTGGTCCTGCTGTTCCTGCGGCACCCCCTGACCCATCTGTTGCCATGGCACCCTCTGACCCATCTGTTGCCATGGCACCCTCTGACCCTACCAGTCCCACGGTGCCCTCCAAGCCTGGACCCAGCCCTGCTACTCCCCTTTCTTCCCTTGAACCAGCTACCTCCTTCTGGCCGAGACTCCCTGTCAAGGTAGTTGTACCCCGCTCCTTGAAGTCCCAAGTACCCTCCAGTCCAGCCCCATTCCTGCCTGCTAGCCTCTTGTCTCCCGTGTTGAACGTGCTTCCCCTACACCTGTTTCCTCTGTGCCTCCCTCTTGTGCCTCTGTCTCTGATGTCCCTTTGCCTGCCAGTTCTGTTCTGGAGTGTGTTGTCCGTCCTGCCCTGGCTCCACTGCCTGTCTGGCCTGTTACCCCTGTACTGCCTGGCTGTGCTTATGTCCACTCCTTGGTAGGGATGGGTACCGAAACCCGGTACTAAACAGGTCCCGGGGATAAATTTTGAAAGACCGGAGTATCAATAAGCTCTGACGTTAATGGTATTGCTTTCGGTACTGGAGAAATTAATAAATCAGATTTTTTTTGTTTGTATACAAACAATCTCTTTGTTTATCTGATCAGCTCTGTTATTGAATTAAACGTTAACCTAGAGCACTCTCTCGTGTGCGATGGATGGGGAAACTCGTCGCTGCCTGATCTGCGGGCGCATTCGCAAAGCTCTGTTCTGCTTATGGCTGTGTGGCACCTGCTGGACCCTGCCCGATGGGCTAGAGTATGTGCACATATAAGATATAAATAAGATATAAAAGCAGATGTACACAATCACATGATACTTAATATCCATTAGTAGACATTGAAATATATGACAAGTACAGCCTGCCTGCCAGGCAGATACGCAGCTTTTTATTTAGTGATATTGTAAAACATTTAGATAAATGCACACAAACTCATTGTGGACTGAAGTTGTTAGAAAGAATTAAAACTAACAAAAACAATTGTGTGTTTTTATTTTATTACAATAATTTTTGTAATACTCCTCTCGCATGAGAATTATATTTCAGCTTACTGTGTCGATGGTATTGCATGAAAAGTTTGTTCCTGCGTTCACAAATAGGGCAGAGATCGCATTGCT
Source organism: Petrocephalus sullivani (assembly GCA_026780845.1). NCBI lineage: Eukaryota > Metazoa > Chordata > Actinopteri > Osteoglossiformes > Mormyridae > Petrocephalus > Petrocephalus sullivani. The sequence goes on from JAODKM010000001.1 coordinate 51,487,447, forward strand.
ATACAGATCTGCGGTACCGTAAAAGATGCGCACGCAGATCGGGCAGGGACGGCCAAGCCGCCACTAGTGGCGATGGCAAAGAAGTAAGAGATCGGGAGTGTGGTTGCGCTTCACTAGAATCAATGTGGACAGTGCGCATTGCCAAAGGTGCAACAGGTGTTTTGTGTGTAAATTAAGGCATTAAAGGCTTTGCATTAAAGTAATTTATGTTTGTT
>JAODKM010000001.1:51555387-51565814 GCA_026780845.1 Petrocephalus sullivani
CTGATCAGTAATTTCCAAAATACTACAAAAATCAATAGTTACAAATCCATCTAAAAATCGTGATAAAATTGTGATCGCGATTTAACTGTTAAAAAAATCGTGATCTAATATTCAGACCATATCGCCCACCCCTACCCCTAGCATACGTCCAAATCAACAGGCTTTACCAGAAGAAAAGTTTTGGAATCGCCCGGTCATAGCTCAGAGCTAAATCCAACTGAAAATCTATGGGGTGATCTGAAGAGGAATGTGCACAGGAAATGCCCTCACAATCCAACAGATTTGGAGCACTTTTGCAAGGAAGAGTGGGCAAATACTGTCAAGATGTGGCATGCTGATAGACTCCTACCGAGGAAGACTGAATGCTGTAATTAAACGAAAATATCCTTCAACAAAATATTGGTATAAGGGGGCAGGTACGTTGTACGATTTGTTTGTTTTTCAATTGAATTGTACAGATTATAGGTCACATTAAAGGTGTAAAAATTTTTAAATAATTTATTATTATTATTATTAATATTATTAATTATTTCTCATTTTTTAAATCACAAAAACCTAGCATTTCAACCATGAGGGTGTATACTTTTTATAGGCACTGTATGTAGCAGTAGCTTTGCAGCTGCCTATGAAAGCCTCGTCATCTAACAGCAAATGTCTCCATCTCCACAGGTGTGAATGCAGATCGCAGCTGATAAATTCACATTCTATATAAGTCATACACTTATTTTGCACTACAAGGCAAAATTTATTATCCAAGTATATATTTACCTATTCATAGGGCCTTAAATTGCCTTTAGCAGTAAAGTGACCACCCTTCCCAAGTGCCTTCACTCCTTTAGGATTTATCGTGCGTTCCTTTACTCTCGAAGATCGGAGCTCGGCGCGTGGAGTGACGTCACATCCGCTAAAAAGCCTAGGAAAACCCAGTGTCATACATTCCATTCCAAGAAAGTGGCCCTTGCGCTCGCTCTTTCGGAGTACAAACGGCTCCAAGCGTATGCCGTTCACCGTAGCAATCCATCTATACAATAACGCTGCACGGTGTACACAGCTTAAGAGGTTGACTCAAACAGCACTAAAGTGCTTAAAAATGTAAAATAACACAGCACCACCTACAGTCTTTGCACTGGGCAGCCATCTTGAATTCCAAACTCGGTGTACTCTGCGCTGCACCGAGCTTTTGTCTCGGCTTTTGGGGAGACGGGAGCGCGCATGTCGTCACTTCCAGCCTCTAGGCTTGTAATCTGACTCGGATCCCGACCTCCCGAGAGTAAAGGAACGCACGATTAAGCCTGTTCATCAGTAACTAAACTTTCCCATAGTGAACACCTGAACACTGTAAACCAACAAGAGGTAAGTGTCCCAAACTTACTTATCATTGTGGTAGTAACTGCGGGCTACTGCATAGATCATGGCTGGTATCAGTGGGAATCCTGGCAGAGGAATTTAAATTTCTGTCAAACAGGTTTCAATCTGAATCAAATGCATTCGGTGGCGGCACGGCCTAAACGTACCCCATCCTAGCAGATAGTACCATATCAGGTGCTGTTTCTCAGCAAACACTGCCACCACAATGAGAGTGTGTAAGTAGATCCCCTCACACAACATCCAGAAGTAGTTACAGCCAAACAGGTAGAGATGGATCAGCATGGACAGCTTGCAGCTAGTCTGACACAACAGAAAAGTAAGCAAAATAATCCAGTTAAGACTAGCTGGCAGGTGTCCCATCAATGCCGCTACATAACTCCCAAATCGTACTCACAGGGTTTTGCTGCACCACTTCATTATTCTTGGTGGATGTCATTAACCAGATTGTAGCAATGGAGTTCAGTACAAAGGAGAAGAAGAGGTTCTTGTGCAGGGTAATCCTCTGGCAACTTAAACTCCTGCACAGAAGAAACAAGTAAGACTCAAGTAATATCAGCATTCATAATGAAACGTTTCCATGCTTTTTATTACAATTAGCTAAAACAAACTTTTCAGGCATCATATAAACAAGACTTGCATTGTGAAAGGTTGAAGTCTATTTGTTAATTACTTACTTGAAATGGAAAAAGATCCCAAGTGAAATAAACAAAGATATAAGTGACAATCCATGACCAATCAGGGCCAAGTATAACAAATTCATTGCAGTCTGCAAAACAAAAAGTCTGCATCACACAGCATCCATTGCAGCACTGACTTGTTTAATTTTTGTTCAACACTTATGTTCTTGTAACCATGACAGAGAAGTTGTTATTAAACATACTATTCCTCCTTCGACGATCATTTTACTACAGCTGGTGTAGTTGGTCCAGGTTCTATTACTTTCAGGATGGATAAACCAATGGCCACTCTCCGTACAAATCTTTGTCACCATTTCTGTAGTGAAACACAACGTACGCAATCAGTAAGCATGAACGTCCAGATATGTTATTATTATGTTATTTTTCTATCTTTGTGTTGAACGCCTTATATATATTACTGTCATAAATCATCTAGCTTTGTAGGATCATATGATCTTTGTTTGTCCTTGCTGCATGGTACATATCCTTGTGGGCCATGTTTTATTAACTATCACACTTGCTGAAACTGATAAAGTGGTAAAGAAAAGCAGATGCCTTCACCTGTAGGGTCAAAGTCTTTGTAGTAGTTGGGGCAGAACTGATGCGAGATGATGCCGGCTTCTGTGTCATCCCAGCATAGCCAGCCATCCCAGGTGCGGTTACACATGGGTCCTGTTTGGGAAGCAATGTTATGGAGAGATGTTCTCCAGGCTGCTGCACTCACCACCTCTGACCTGCTCAAGTCACTCTGGCTACCTGCTCTACTGTGCAGTTTACTACTGAGGCAATAGTATCAGAGGGAGTATGTATCACATTTCCAAAACTCTACTTAGCTCAAGTCTACTTAGTGTACTTATTTTGCATGGCTTAACAAAATCAGGACATTCGGCAACATCGTTCTTAAACAGTGTCTGTATCGCTTCACTTATCAGTGATCTTTCTAACTTGACACTGGATCCTTTAACAGCCTCACAGTAATGCTACTTCGCTCCTAATACACATGCATATGTGAAGTCTTGTTTTCAGGTCAGCTGTAACAAGTGGCTAGGGACTCTGAGATTGTGTAGTGTTGTATGGTGAGAATGAACATTGGTCCATGCCCATATTGTTCTCCTGACTGAGACGGGCTTCTCCTTTCTTGCAATAAAATCAGTAGGACTAGCAACCCCAATATAACTCCTGAGCATTTAAATGAGGCTGTGAGACTGCAACCTTATCCACATAAGATAAGTTGGGTTAACTGCATTACCTTCTCGTGTTCGGTTGACGTCCTTCATGATCCTCTGGTAGCACTCAAACTGAGCGTTCACGATTCTGTATCTGGTGATATCTTTGAACACATGTTCCTGCTGGTTTTCTGCTGTTGTGTTCATGTCCTCCCTTGGGTTGGCTAAGACAGTGAGCTGTGAGGGGAGAAAGAATAAATCCTGAATGAAGAGAAAGTATCAGAAATTCTCTGCAGCAGACAGGCTGCATGCAAGCATTGCCACCCGTATATTAGGCCATCTTAAGCTGGGCATATACTGTGTGATTTTCGGCCCATTTTGAGGCAATTTTTCCACTTTGAACCGAATTTCAGCTTGATCGTGCGTCGTATATCGTATAGTGTACATTATGTAAGGAGCACTGATTCACCCCTCCCAACTAGGTCCTGACTGGAAACTGAATGATCGTGAGAAAATCAAACCTATTTGAAATTTTGGTCGCCCGTCGTGGGGATATCGCACTGTGGAAGCGGAGCCATGAGCCAACTCGTACAGTGTGCGGACCTAAATCGTGAGCTTTGCCTTTTCGTTGCATGCGATTTAGTCATACAATATGAGCTGGGTGTTTGCAAAATGACTGGGGGGAAAAAAAAAAAAAAAAAATCGCACAGTGTATTCCCAACTTTAGTTTCTGTGAATAGTGGACTACAGCAGCTCAATGCATGTTGCACGGAAAGCTGTTTATTTTACTGTGGCTCAATAAGACACTGAGTGAGTTTAAGGTCATACTTTTCCTCTTGATCAGTATAGCTGAAACAATGCAAATATACGTTATTTTTCTCTGCTTTTAATTTGAAAGCTTGCAAGGAATACAGCACATTTATTTTGATATTTCTGGTTTGTCATTAAAAAACCCACCAGTGGGTCAGTGAAACAGTGAAGTTCAATATTGTTGATTAATTAACTGTTTGTTACATCATGTTAAAAAGGAGTTGGCATGTTGTAAATGGTAAATGTGTGTTTATTTGTAAAGGGAAATGGTACCTCATCTGTACATGTAATTATGATTTATTTGAAATTCTGTATATTTTCTTATAGCTCTTACGGTGCTTTTTTGATTAAGCTGATTAAGCTTCACCAAAGACATCAGTCGGCTTCACTGTTGTCCAGTTGGGGAATCAGGTTGCCAGTCCATCTCAGGACACACACAATAATACCCTATAGCTGTTTAGCCTGTGGGAGAAAATCTATAGTACCTGCTACAGAGGAGAGACAGGATTTAAACCCTTAACCCTGAAGTTGCATGCCCTTTCTCTCTAGGTCAGCAGAACAACTGGGTGTAAAACGCAAGTGGCCAGAAAGCGCTTAAGAGAGGCCAGCTGGGGAACAGTCACCTGTCCAGCAGATAATCACAATAAGCATTTCAATAATAACTTTTAAAGGACTATGCATTACATTTGCTTTCATTTGTCTGGTTTCAGTTGACTTCAAATGAGCCTGTGTGTAACAAGGTTTTATTTTAATTGAATTTTACAGTAATTACAGTAATTTACATTTAGAAGAGTGTGGAAGTTTAAATAACTGTATATGGAAAATGGTATATAAGTGCAAAGAGTAGAGCCTTCTGACAAAAATGAGATGCAACCACCGGTCATAACCTGAACACTGTTTGTAGACATAAGAAAAGGGAAAACCATCCCCCCGGGTGTAACCAGAGGTCAATGTTGCTAGCGATCATAACCTGAACACTGTCTGTGGTTGTAAGAAAAGAGAAGCCACCACAAAGTGATGTGGTCATACACTGGGATGTGGTTGTACACGAGCTGTCAGTGTCACTAGTGGTCATAACCTGAACATTATCAGTGGTTGTAAGAAAAGAGGAGCCACCCCAAAGGGTGTAACCAGTAGTCCGTGTTGCTTGATCACACCATGAGCACTGTTCATATGTCATAAGAAAACAGAAGCCACCCAAAGGGTGTAACCAGCGGTCAGTGTCGCTAAAGGTCATAACCTGAACACTGTCTGTAGACAAGAGAAGCAAAGTCACCCCAAGGGCTGTCACTGTAACTGCAGCGACCAAGCAGTCGACCAATGTAATACTGAGTCATCTTAAATTACACTCCTTGATGTAAGTGTGGTACACTGTATAGTATAAATTTTGTATGTGTAAATGCAGATGTTCGTCAGTGTGTTCGCTGTCAGTGGTTACCAGGGGTCAGGCCATGTACATATAATGTATCTATTCACGGTTGTCTGGTTGGGTTTTTTACTTCTCATTTTCTAATAAATAATATAAATATAAAGTAAATATAAAATATTCTATTTTTGCAATGTATCAGGTTTCTAAACTGCATTCAGCCACTTGTAAAGGTAATAAGCCATATCTGATGTACTGTATGAATGTCAGAATTCTGAATCCAGTCGGCACTTACATAAACAGTTGGCAATTTATCCATAAAGCAACCACCAATTATTAAACAGCACAATGAATGGATCGTTTTGAGACCTCATGTACAAATGTGACGTAAAAACTGATGCAAGCGCTGTAAGGTCACACAGGTCAACATCTGCTCAGTGGCTTCCCCTGGTATTGCTAAAGATTCTGCTGTGTGCGTCCAAAACCAATCAATCAAATGCTGGTGCACTTCATTCTCATTTTTATTCATCCTAAAATGTGGTATTGTTTATTTTTATGTCTTTCATTCACATCTTAATAATAACTGCAGATCTTATCTAAAAAACTGAGAAGATCAAATTGAAACATTAAGGACTCCAAAGCCTGAGCAAAAAAACGCTGAAATTTTAACTGCAATCCTGAAATATAGCCAGGATACAGGTCAGGAAGTCACCACCCAACCAATAAAACATTCCAGCCAGGAAGTTAAGTGTTTAACGAATGTCATTAGTAAATTTGTCCTCTCTACCAGTGTTTGCATATTTATTCCCCTCAGAAAATTTATTTTTTTTAACCAACACTTGTCATTTTGTATTTAAAACAAAAAAAAAACTGCTCACAAAACAACTGTACTATAGATTTTTTCAGCTTTACTAAACTAGATTTATAGAAATCTAAATAAAAGAGTTTATTTTCCAGAGACAGAAAAACAAAATGTGGCCTTCCAGTAAAGTCCATTAGGAATAATGAGCATATCTTACCAGACTGAGGGAAAACAGGCAGAGGATCAGGGCTAAACTGCGTTGATCCGTCGTCATTGCTGGCTTGTCTGAGAATCTTCCGTTAGGTGGTCTACTGATCTGCAAATGAGCAGTACAGGCACAGTCAGCATCACCGGTTTGCCAAGTGAGCATTGATAATCCCTCCCAGGGAACCGAGAAGCCACGTCCTCCCACGTTCACTTAGATGGCCTGGCAACTGCTGCAGCTTCAGCTCCGCTTAGCACGGGACCAGCTGCACTGACAGACAGACCAACAGACGTGAGCATTACAGAGCCAATCTCAAAGTTAAAAATGATTTCGATTTTTTAAAACTTGTATATAAGATATATAGTTATAGGATTTTACACATATGGATGTGTAAAATGTGTGAGAGGCCCTATGCTGTGCATGATGCACAGTGGAGCAATGACTTGGCTGTCAGATTCATGTTGTATTATTTTTATTTACAGTATGTAATTGTTTTTCAATAATCCAGAGTAGCTTAGCTTTCACATTTTTTTTCAATGAGCTGGAGAGTTTTTCTCGATTGCAGCTTGAACAGCAGTCAGTGCTATAAAACTCTTACTATACAAATAAGCACCAGAGCCTCCTGTATGTCCTGGCACCTACTTACGATGTGTATTCCTGTCTTTCCTATGGGATATGAGGTAAGTATATCGGTCCTATAAGGCCAGACCTTTAACAGACCTGACGAAGGACCATAACTAGCAGCACAAATGAACTTCCAGCAGAGGAAGGTGAAGAGCATGAAGTGCTCAATGCACAGTGACCCGGCCTTAATGTGACTTTTAGGTGCTGTATTATGGTATGCTATGCAAGGCCCCAGATGCAGAAGAAAAGCGATGTTTTATGTGAATATATGTCATGCCTGTGACTGTAGTCCTCCAATGAAGCCTCTACTTATGCTAAGCCATTGACATAAAACTCAATAAGACTGTGATATTTATACTACAAACTTGCTTGGATTTTTAGCTGGGAATATAAGCTCCACAGTCACCTAAAGCTGGAGAATGTGGAGAGATCTGGGGCGCATCTTGCAGTCATTTAAAGCTGCCAAATACAGAATTTTGTCAGTTACCTGGTTATGCAGTTGGATGCGAGAGAAAACAAATCAGACAATGCCACTGACGAAGCAGAAGGACTTGAGAGAAGAGTGGGACTGAAACATGCCAGCTCTTTGGCCTTCCTCCCCCTGTGGCGGGTGTGGCTTGAACATACAAGACCCCCAGCAGAGGCTGCAGTCCAGCAGGGCGATCAGGAAGCGGGGCCAGCAGGTGACGGTCTGTCCAGCGCATATCGCTTTGGTGCACGCCTGCAAAAGCGGCTTGTTTTTCTTTCCCTACCATCCGCTGTTTAATCACCAGCAACCTCCTGCTCCCATTACAGGAGATAAAAAAAAAATCCAGTTTCTTTGTCCTGGGCTGAAGTAAGAATGCACTTTGCCCAAATCACCTATGCCTTCTTACTGCGCAGTATTGTGAAGGAAATTGTAAGCTAATTCCCCCTAAACGAACATTCCCAGCAGGCAGCGAGTCACTGTCGTAATTTAGTGTTCACGAACCTAAACAACAATTTTTTTCTTATTTTCTGTAATACTTCTGCAATATTGTTCCTTGACTATTTATCAAAAGCGTAAAGATGCTTTTATTCTAACTTAGTATCTGTAGGTGGATGATGAAAGATTTTCGTTGATATGCAGCATTCTGTCCTCCGGCATGACAGTTATGGTGCTTTATCTCGCTATCAAATAACTGTTTGTATTAATTATTACATTCAAAGGCAGAAGATCGTTACATCTGGGAGCCGCTGACAAGCGAGCCGACGGGTAGAATGGGCTTCAAGCCCAGAATTCACAGCTTGCCTGCCAGATACTAAAGCCCCATGAAATTATGTATCCGTCGATGTGTTGCATGTCTAAAAGTTAGCTTCTCTTCTCTTAAAAAATAAAATCCAATTTAATCTTAAGATGTACATCTCAGCACCCAAATAAAATTGTTTAATAAGTCTCCTAACTATTACGTGAACTTTTAACGTATAACACATAATAACTTGTTTTCCCTTGTATTCACATGAAAATGACAACCATTCACGTTGTATGTGTAAATTAACAACGGCCGAAGATTTCAGAGATTAATTATGAAAGCGCTTTCTGAAAACTCGGAATTAGTGCCACTAATAAGAATTAACTTTCCCACTTAATCCAAGAGCCTGGCAGACATTCTGGTAGATAAAAAAAAAGTGACTACTCCTTACCTGTTCGGAAATGAAGATGGATTTGACTGGCTTTTTTATGTGACCGAGGCAATCCAGAGAGCCGAAGCGCGTAGCGCGGCGAGACGAGGTGCTGTGCGGACTGCGTGCTAGCCGCCGTTAGGGCGCGCTGAGCGACCCACCACAGCCGCTTCCTCTGACATCAGCGACACCCCGCCCAGCGTGCGTGCCTACGCGGGCCTCCCTGACCCCAGGCCATTCATTTCCCCTTTTCCAAATGATCGTGCTCATCAGAGAATGGTGTGTTCAGATTAGAGAAGGGGAAACTACCCGTTTATGCCATTTTGTAATACAGGATAAATAGTGAGCATTAAATTAACAGCACATAATTTTTACCACTAAAGCAAATTTTATGTGTAATAATTACTTCCCACGAGGTCCTGTTTAATTTATGTTAACTGTAAGTCGTTATTCTTTACTGGCAAGTCCTGGTTTTTGATACATCAGGAAAGTAAAGATTAGACATTGGCGGTGGGTGTGAGAACAGACAGGAATATAAGGCTATACAGCATCTGCGGCTCGAAAGTAATTTAAATGAATAATCTACAAAGATCATGAAAATCCATACAACGTAGGCCTAACCTTCAAGTATTTGTCTTCTTTGATATTGTGCTAAATTAGGTAAATCAGTATTAATAATCACATTTAAATGGGAAAAGATGTCCCATGCTGAAGAGCACAAAATTAGCAATGTATCAATACTGCCCTCATGTGCTTATTTTGTCCACTAATCACACAGAAAATGCAGCACTCAAAGATCAATTTTAAACTTTATTCTTGAGCTACAGCCAAACTCAAAAACCCTCTGTAGACTACCCAAATAACTAATATAACAGCAACATGCCTGGGGTGCATTTCCCATGCAACTGAATTGCTCCAACCACGTAAAGTGAAAGTGATTGTCATTATTGATAGGCCACAGCACACAACAAAAAGTGACATTGCAACACAGCAACAGGCAGTTAATTCAGTGGCTGAGGAGCAGTGCTTGGGGGCAGTATCTTGTTCAGGGTACCCTGTGGGTCAGGGAACCAAACCAGTAACCTTTCAATCACAAGTGCACTTCCCTGAGCGCTAAGCCACCACTGCCCCAGGTAAGTTGATAATGGGAGTAGAGCCCTGCGCGGGACTGTTTTTTTCATCCCGCTCCCGCCCGCTCCCGCAGAATTTCTGACCATTACCGCCCGCCCCCGCGGTCTGTCTCTGTCCAATCCCGCCCGCACCCGCAGAATTTCTGTCCAATCCCGCCCGCACCCGCAGGCACATTAACGGATATAGTGTACGATTAAATATGTTTATATGCATTAACTGTTTTATTCCACTAGTAAATACAACAAAAATCTCTCAACTTTGAATCACAAATAAATGTATGTATCCAAGCACTTTGCCACACTTCTCACACACAGAAAGTCCGTACGTCGCTTAAATCATCCAGGATCAGAAGCCTCATCATGGACCAGTTACTAGCGGTGAAAATCATCCGGTTAAGTCGGTTCCTGTAGCCCTACTATTATCTTAGCATCACGTACGCAACAGTGATCCTAGGCGTGGCTGGCTGGGTCAGCGCTGACCCGGGTCCTAAATCAGCCTCCCTCAACCCTAAAACAATTATTTATCATCCATTTTTGTTTCCTTACCTCTTGGTTACCTTCTTAGGCTTCCTTATCCATGAAAAGATTTTAAAATTTGGTTTTAAATTTTTTGGTGTAGCCCTCTGAAGACGAGAGTT
>JAODKM010000001.1:51613571-51626749 GCA_026780845.1 Petrocephalus sullivani
CCTAATTTTTTGTCATGACCTCTGTGACGGGAAGCCGTTAGCGCCCCCTCCTATTGGTGCTAATACCGCGCTGCTGGATCTAATACCGCGCTGCTGGTGCTAATACCGCGCTGCTGGTGCTAATACCGCGCTGCTGGTGCTAATACCGCGCTGCTGGTGCTAATACCACACTGCTGGTGCTAATACCGCGCTCTTATTGCATCGTTTTTGCTCTGAATGCCCCACAATCCTCTCTGGAAGGGAGTGGCTGCCAAAGTGAATAAAGGAGCATAATTATGGGGGGGTGAGGTGGCAGGGGCTTGGGGGGGTGCCTGTGCCCTCTCCTGTGGGGCTGCCTGTGCTCTGGGCAGTTGTCCACAGACATGCTGCTTTTACCGTGACGATGATACTGTCCAAGGGCCGAGGCAGAAGATTCCAGCATTTTCTGGCAAGTCGGTGGATTTTGACATTAATAATGATTTAGAGTGCTCACTAAGCACTCGCTGACCTTGGCCAAAGTCTTCCCTGAGGCTGGAATCGCCGTTGTACCTTTGAGCCAGGTGGCCTAATGACGCGGAGCTTCATAAAACCCCATGTAAAGCTTCCCTTTCCCGGCTTCCCCTTTCAGATCCCGACTGGATAAAGAGGATTCTCCACAGCCCCTGCACCTTCTGCGATTCGCCGCTCTGCTAGTCCACGGCACCCTGTCACACTCGGGTCCATGCCGGCCCCCGCCTGTAGGGGGGTTCTTACCGGAGATTGGCTGCAGTGTTGTCATTGATCATCAGGATCCATCATAAAGCCAATTGTGTGTATATATTTCTTAAAAAAAGATTTTATTTTTGTACAATAAAGGTTTCAGCTAAAGTCTGTGTAAGAGTGAGGGTTGGTTGGGGGGGGGGGGGGATAGAATATGACCCATCCCCCTTTGTCTTAGCAACCCCAAACCACCCCATTGTTTACTTAAATACATCACACCTCTGCTGTGTGTTTCGGATAGCCACCTGGATTTATTACATTTTTGCTGGTTTCGGGTATTGGTCCGGGCAGAGACTCGGGAGGAAGGACCTGCACTGGAAAGTGGTACGGTCCGTTCCCAGCCCCAGACGCAGCTCTGCACTAATGAGGGACAGACCCTGCTGGCAGATGTGCCACTGATTTTAATTACCGGGGTGCATGTCGTGAATTATGATCAGCCCTCCTTTATTTTCCTTTAGAGGCGTGGGTCGGGGGAGAAGCTGTCCACGCGGCAGCCCTATCTCTGCCTGACATGAGTATGTAGCCATGACAGGACACCCCCCCCCCCCCAATCAAAGTTTCTGTCCATTGTTGTCTGCTAGGTGTCCCGTGGGAGTGGCTGGGACATGGGGTTGGGGGCCCCCAAGTGACATCGGGCTAATTGTTCCTAATCAAGGCTGCTGTTCCCGGTGTGGTACCGGTATCATTGAACAAATGAGCACTTTGGTTTGATCCTTCGTTTGAGCCGTTACCAGGCACTGGTGTTGGTGATGCAGTTTGTCTCCTGGCTGTTCAAAGTCTGCTCCAGAGCACCGAGCAACATTGTAGGGATATTATTAAACTGCAGGTTAGCCCTATTAAATCTCTAACGATGATTAAGAACAAATGCGCCTTTTTCCGAAAAACCCTGTACCTTTAAAAAGAAAAACATTCATTCAATAGTAGCAGTTATTTGTTTGCTGTCCAGCTAAGCCTCTGAAAATCCCACCCCCGATTCCTCGGCCTGTGTGAATGCCCACGTATTCAAATAAATGTTTTCCTCCAGATATACAATATTCATACATTATCTCGGGCAGGTTCCAGTAAACACTCCATGAATGGTCCCTTTGATGCATTGTGTAATATATATGTGGCTCTGTAGAGGTTTTTTTAGGCCGTGCCTCTCTTCTGCATTTAACACATACATGCTACCTGAGACGAGACGTGTTTATATAAGTTTCCCAGCAGCTGCTCTTCAAACGAGGCTGGGCGCGAACAGGATCACGCAAACATGGCGGTTGTCATTGTCACCGTCATCGTCTCCAGCAAACGGACAAGGATCTAACGTTTCCATGCTTCTGCCCCTGTACGGGGCTTTATCACGGGTGTGCCTTCTATCAGATGTGCCCAATGCCAGATTTATGCTTCTGTGAGGAAAAGCCCCCCAGGGGTGGGCTTTCCTCTACTTGAGGTTGTCGTCTGGTCATGTGACCGGCGCCTTCCCTCTTTCCACAATGGCCGCCGCATGTTACACTAACCCAGTCCCCTTAGCAACCCACCAGCGGCTCAGCCCTCCTGATATACGATACACGCTCTCAGTGGGGCAGCCGCCGTGTCCTGTATCTCTTAGCATGGATGCTAGGTGTTCCTCCCTCGGCTTCTGCCTGACGTCTTCCTGTAAATAATCCTGTTTTCTCTGCCCGTAAAACGGCAGTGTAGTTCTCTCCCGTGCGTCTCGACGGGATGGGTTCCTGTCAGCGGCAGGAGAGCGCGTCGCCGAGGCCCAGCGCGGGAAAAAGGCGGCATCGTGTGAGCGACGCTGACAAGCAGGAAGCCCACCGCTGAATGTAAAGGTTGATGGAATGATGAAGACAGAATAATGCTAGAGGGAGGGGGTCGGGGAACAAGGGGAAGCATAAGGGAATGTCACCCAGGCTCTCTGCCATCATTCAGGATGCGGTCGACAGCAACATGGGCGATGCCTGAGGAGAAAGGAGACCCTTCTGCAGAGAATATGGACACCCCCACCCCCCCGCTCCAGGCTAATGTCAGACTGTGCCAACTCTATGTGATGGACTAACCTGCCAAGGTCAAATCCCAGGAGGAGGCCCTGATGTTGTGCTATCATGGTACTTAACCTGAATCCCTCCGGCACAATAAGCCGCCGTATAAATCGGTAGAACCATAACCTGTTCTGAACAAAGGCAGTAGATAAGCTGCATAAAGACGCACAAGCCCCCTTTTGGATTTCTGCGGTACTACAATTAAATATAAGCCGAAAGCTGTGGTCTGCTTACATCTGTGAAATGAAGGGACTCAAAGGTTTAAAAGTCTGAGTTTCACACTTTAATGCATCCGGTTTGTTTTTCAAGTAAGACTTCAAGAGGGATCACTCCAGAGAAGTACGGATGGCAAGAAACGACAGTTTCAATGCAGCACTTTGTGGGGGAATAGAATCCCAGGTCGTACCGTTAACCCCTAGCGGGGTGTTTTTGCTCTTTGTTAAAGATGCATGGACTCGCTGTTAGCTGGGTGTGTCTAATGCTAGGGTAGGGTAGGGAGACAGGGAGCCCCCTAGAGGTGAAGAAAGGGTAGGAACAGTCACAGAAAGAAGCGTCTGAACCAAGTATGGGCTTCCAAACCCCTGCGTGGGTGCGTTTCCCTGAGGCATTAATATTTAAACGGGTCGGGAACCCCCTAACAAGTTGGCGGTAATTAAGTGTGGGGGGGAGCTGGGGCAGATCTGATGGGAGTTTTAAATCGGGCTGTTAACATGGCCCTCTAACTGCGTACACCGCCCCCCCTGCTTCTGCCATCCCCATAGGAGGCCGCAGGGGTCCGAGTGCAGCTGCGGGGAAGGGCGTGAGGGATGTCAATAATCAGCGCAGCGTTTGTTCCTGGAGCTGCGCTCTCTCCGGCGGAACTAATTCCCCTCCCTGAACCACAGGAAGGCCGAAGTTAAGCGTGGCAGTAATTAAGCGCAGGACCTCCATGGGTCCTATCCATGGCAGACTGGGGCGGGGTCGCGGCCACCGGCCATCGTCATGCGTAACGTCTGCCGCCTGTTTTTGTTACTGCCACCGCCTTGCAGGAACGGCCCAGGCCCCCAGGGAAGGACCCCATTCTGGTCTGTTATAGCTCACATATATCCATCCCATAATTACCTCCACGTCACATTGGCTTGCCTGGGAGCCTTTCCTCAAAGTGACCTACTTAGCTTCTTGCACACTCCTTACAGCTATTTGCATCGCCCAGTTGAGTCCCTCCCCCACCGAACAACACCTGTATTTAAAGTTTTTCTGATCACAGGTGCAGCTTCTCCCCAGCTGTGGTAGGTGTGTCTGCGCTGCCCCCTCCCCCCCGGTGCCTGAGGGCCCTATGCACACGCTTCCATCAGCCACCCCCCTCCACTATCCTGGCTTCAGCAGCAGTTCTGCTCTCTCCCGTTGTTACTTCCGGGTGAAGCTTTTCAGTTGGGCCATGAAATTCTGTGGCTCTTTTTGTCTTTATTGCAGGAAAATGGAAATGAAGGTGTTGTGTTTTATGGAAAGGGCTGGTGAATCCTGGATAGCAGTTTAGTGTTTCTTTCCCCTGGGGACTTTCCCTCTGACATGCAAGGTGGCTGTTGGAGGTAAGCGCTTGTTTGCAGTGCCCAGATCTCTTAATATCCGTTTACAGCTGAAATGCTGACATTTCAGTACAGATGTTAGGTGCCAGAGCAAAGACGATAGACGGTGGGCTCCTTGGAGCTGTCACGGGGTGTGGCCTCGAACAGGATGGCCTCCATCTACAGGCAAAAAACACAGATGAGCTTCATTGTCCCCAAGATGCCAAGCTGCGTGAGAAGAATGTGGGGGAATTATTTTAACATCCCGCCGTCAAGCTCTGGGCTTCGATCCCAGGGCCCCATCCTGGCCAATCGGCTGCTCTGTTTCTCATTGACTCTGGACTCCGTTTTTGTTTTTACGCCGTTTCCATGGATTCACATGTTTTCCCCAAGTCCCCAGTGCACAGTGCTGGAGGGCTACATTTTGAATTTATTACTTTTGTTTTTTTTTTATCATTTCTTGTGCTCTATTCTTGTTCCTGTCCTATCAGTAATGTGGCAGCTAGTCTGTCTGACTTGAAGCAGTGGCAGTGATAAGTGACTTTGTGGCAAGATGCCTTTTCAGGGAAAATTGGCCTCCTGTTTGTTTGCCTGAGGATGGTGCCTGTGTATCACCCTAACTGCCAGACTGCCGCAGAGCTCTGGTGGGCAGGTTCAGGTCCTCACCCCTTCTGTTGGATCCCTACTCACTATATTTACAAAAACCCTTTTGTACTTTTTCAGTTCAAAGCATAGGTCTGTGGGAACATGCGTCATTAGCTCTGTCCTCTAGGGAATGCTGGGCATTTCGCATGGCTGAACGGTCTTGTCTCTTGGGAAGAATGAAAAATTCCGTGTGTGAAAGGCATGTGAAAGAGTGTGATGAAGATGGAATTTTATTAATGGAAATTAGCACCTGCTCCTGCTCCAGAGAAACTGTAATGTAAGGGTATATACATGTATGTATGTATGTTATAAATTAGAGAAAATAAATGTGCTAAAATGTAAACTGGTATATGTAAATGCTTGCTCTTTCCATTTTGAAAGGGTCTCCGGTAGTTCTTTGCTGCTGATAGGTGCATGACTTTATGGCTTGAACAATGACCCATACTAACCCTAACCCTTTGGTGCTAGTAGATGTATCACTGTACAACTCAGGCAGACTAACCCTAATATGAACCCTTTGGCACCAGTAGGTGTGGTTGTACAACTCAGACAGGAAATCTGAATCTGAAGCTGTAAGCAGTGAAGTCAAGTGGTTTAACTCATGTAACGTGCCCTGGGACAACTCTGTTGTGAATGGCGCTATATAAAAATAAACTGAATTGAATTGAATTGAGTTTAAGACCAGGGCGGTGAGCCATGAGACTGCCGCTGATGGTCCTGGGGTTTGTCATCAGAAGGCAAATGATTGACGGGCAATTATAACTTAACAAAGCAGTGCCATTACCTGATCCTTCCCGGGTGCTGAAAGACCTAAAAAAATTAAATGATATTCGAATGAGATTTATAACCTATTGCTTCATATAAGGTCCTGCACAGCTAACTTTCTTGAGAATGAGAGTATATCTTTATAATGAAAGCTTGCTTAAATTGTTGGGTATGATTGTTCTTGGAATGGAACAGTTGGGTGCAAAGGTGTTCATTTCAGGTCCAGAAAGTAAAAACCCAGATCAACATTTGGTTTCAACCAACCAGTTGCGTATAAAGAGTCACAGTCACAGAGTTGGTTGAAACAAAATTTTAGTGTGGATTTTTCCTTTCTGGCCCTAAAATTTACACCTCTGGTTTGGTGTCTGTGGTTCTTGATGCATCGTGAAGGTAACCATTCGATTTTTAATATGGGAAATATCTGTGCCACCTGCTACGTAGAGGTTTCACCTGACTGCTTTGGAGATGTCACGCTGGCTGACTGAGTGGCCTGTCATGGACAATCTCCAGCAGCTTTGCCATTTTCTTCATTGACATTGATCCCCGCTGGACTTGTCCTCACTGGCTGCTCTGTAGCTCTCTGTGTTAGCCCAGAAGAACCGGCAGGCTTTTTTTTAACTTTTTGTCCCCCTAAAAGATTCAGGCAATTAGAGCTGTTTATTCTAAAATGTGAGCCGACGTCCAGGCCCTCCCTGAGAATCTGATCACTTCAGCTGCTACCTCATTTGCATGAAGTGGAATGTGAAGGTGAATGTGTGCTGGGCCACTTATGAAATGCTCCAGTCACTAAACCACCATTTTCCCCCTCCTGCAGGTGCTACAGCAGGTCTCCATTGCATCCAGAGAAGTTGCAACGACTGTCAGCATGAATCGGGCCTTCAACAGGAAGAAAGGTTTGTGCCTCTGTGGCTTCTCTGAAGGCATCATGGCCAGCGTGAGACTGCTACCCCCTGTTTTTGATGTACAGCATTCTCTGAAGGCCAACCCGCCATACCATGCTTTTTCTTCATCGCTCAGCCAGTCGGTGCACGTGATTGGTGCAGACTGTGTCTACATGTCGTTAGCTCACTCCTTGTCATGATGGGCAACAGGGGATATGGATTGTGGGATTAGCTACATCGCATTGTTGTTAATGCGGGATGTCTCCCCGCCTTGTGAGTGGGTGTTCTGCTGGATCAGCGTGATCTCCAGGTCCCCGTGTGTCCTTGCATGCCGCCGGGCTCCTCCCCTCTGCGACACAATGATCCTGCCAGGCATTCATAATGGCATAGCTGCATGAGGCAAATAGTCCGTGGGATTTTGAAAAGCCAGAGGACAATGCTGAACAGGCCCAATTATGGGTTGTGAGGTCTGTTGTTCACACTGCACCCTACTGGGCTATACTTTATATGCAGTTGTTGTTGTTGATTATCAAGTGGCTCTGCTTTTCTGTATGGAAAAGGAGGCTGTTACAGCAGGTGGAGCTTTCTGAGTAGCTTTCTGAGTTTGTGCTTTTTCTCGTATGTTGTGCTCACAGAGGTGTCACTATTTTGAACAGCATTACTGAACAGCAGTTTCTCCCAGTCCTGAGTTGACTGATCACTTTTGCTCAGGTGTCTGCACTGGGCAGCGTCCATGGCTTATCTGTCAGGGAACTCCCCCCAGCCACGCCTCCAGCTGTTCAGGGGCGAGGCGGTGAGTGGGGGCATGCGGCCTTTGGTACCTAAACACGCATGTGCTCCTCTTCTCCTCAAAATGCATGGTTTCCTGCTGCAGTGCTTAGGACAGACATACGCTGCCATGTTTCTGTGCCAGGCCAGGCACAGACACCCCCAGCATGCTTTCCCAGGATGCTCTCTGCTATAGGTCACATTTGCATGTCTGTAATGTTTTGGGGAAATGCCTTCACTGTTCTGGCCCAGGAAGGTCAGCTAGAAAGAGGCTGCTTTGGGAGAAGGAGCACACAATGGAGAAGCCGTGAGTGCAGTGAAACCCAGATATGTGTGAGATATTGTCACCCTGCTGCAAAAGACACATTCAGCGCTACAACCTTCATAAATGCACAAAAATATCCGATATATATGCTTCAGCAGTGTTTTGCTAGTTAATCGTGATTAGTTTCTTAATTCTGTACTCATTAAGCATTCTTCTAGAAGAAAAATTAAATTGACGCAGGCTAAAAATGCAGTAAGATTTCCCACAATTACATGCCCTTACCAGTGAGACGCTTCTCTGTAGAGTAGAGCTAAAACTCTAAGAATATGCAGAGGGCCATTGTCTCAGCTATCCTCACAAGAGCCTTCCTCTCCGCTGTCACTGCGAGAGCTGACCCTCTCTGCCCGTCCTGCAAGAGCCATCCTTTCTGCTATCCCTGTGAGAGCCGCCCTTTTACGCCTGTCCTCATGACAGCCGCCCCTCTCTGCTTCTCCTCACGAGAGCCGCCCCTCTCTGCTTCTCCTCACGTGAGCAACCCTGATCTGCCTGTCCTCCTGAGAGCTGCCCCTCTCCACTTACCTTCATGAGAGCCGCCCCTCTCTGCCTGTCCTCCTGAGAGCCACCCTTCTCTGCCTGTCCTCCTGAGAGCCGCCCATCTCTGCCTGTCCTCATGAGAGCTGCCCATCTCTGCCTGTCCTCTTGAGAGCCGCCCATCTCCGCCTGTCCTCTTGAGAGCCGCCCATCTCCGCCTGTCCTCATGAGAGCCACTCCGCTCCACCTGTCCTCCTAAGAGCCGCCCATCTCCGCCTGTCCTCATGAGAGCCATTCCGCTCCACCTGTCCTCCTGAGAGCCGCCCATCTCCACCTGTCCTCATGAGAGCCATTCCGCTCTACCTGTCCTTGTGAGAGCCACTCCGCTCCGCCTGTCCTCCTGAGAGCCGCCCCTCTCCACCTGTCCTCATGAGAGCCATTCTGCTCCACCTGTCCTCATGAGAGCCATTCCGCTCCACCTGTCCTCTTGAGAGCCACCCTTCTCCGCCTGTCCTCTTGAGAGCCACCCTTCTCCGCCTGTCCTCATGAGAGCCGCCCATCTCCATCTGTCCTCATGAGAGCCACTCCGCTCCACCTGTCCTCCTGAGAGCCGCCCATCTCCACCTGTCCTCCTGAGGGCTTCCCCTCTCCGCCTGTCCTCCTGAGGGCTTCCCCTTTCCGCCTGTCCTCCTGAGAGCCGCCCATCTCCACCTGTCCTCCTGAGGGCTTCCCCTCTCTGCCTGTCCTCCTGAGAGCTGCCCATCTCCGCCTGTCCTCATGAGAGACGCCTTTCTCTGCCTGTCCTCCTGAGGGCTACCCCTCTCCGCCTGTCCTCCTGAGAGCCGCCCATCTCCGCCTGTCCTCGTGAGAGCCGCCCTTCTCTGCCTGTCCTCATGAGAGCCACCCCTGTCTGCCTGTTGTCATGAGAGCCACCCTTCTCCACTTATGGTCATGAGAGCCACTCCGCTCCACCTGTCCTCATGAGAGCCGCTCCGCTCCACCTGTCCTCCTGAGAGCCGACCCTCTCCGCCTGTCCTCCTGAGAGCCGACCCTCTCCGCCTGTCCTCCTGAGAGCCGCCCCTCTGTCTATCCTCATAAGAGCCACCCTTCTTTGTCTGTCCTCCTGAGAGCCACCCATCTCTGCCTGTCCTCCTGAGAGCCTCCCATCTCCGCCTGTCCTCCTGAGAGCCTCCCCTCTCCGCCTGTCCTCCCGAGAGCCACCCCTTTCTGCTCATTGCCATGAGAGCCGACTCTCTCTGTCTGTTTCCATGAGCACCAACTCCCTATCCGTTCCCGTGAGCTGTCCCCACGTGAGCCATCCTTTCTTTATGTTATGCGCAAGGTGCAGCCTTCTTACATAATGCTTGATCTTATTAAATTCTACTCCATCAACTCCCACTTGTCTCTTCATGGTTAGGCAGGTAAATGGCACAGGGTTCTTCTGCACCGACAGACAGTCTTTCTCGCAAACTGAATGCTGTGTGTAATTGCTCAGTGTTTTGAGCCTCCACACTCCACACATTCTCAGGTGCAGCTGCTCTAGCCCATGTCTCCCCTCACGGCCAAGCAGTGCAGAGCAGCCAGGAAAGGCGCTGTGCTTCTCCTCTCGTCTGGCCATGTTTTCAGAAAAACCAAGGCATCGGGCAGCTTGGCTCCCTCTGTTAAGCTATCAAATGGCAACTTTAATCCATGGCTGTGAGTGAGTTTAAGGATGGCTGTGATTTTGTTTTATCATCCCTTGAATGGATAATTAACATTAGTTTCTGAATTTGACCTTTTAGCCAGTCATTCATTCTAGGCAGTAGCTGACAGTAAAGGTGAGGCTCGCTGACCTTTGCTGTGCTGTAAAATACCGCAGCAGCGCAGATGGATTTGCATGAGTAAGGCATATCACCAGCAGTGCTTTGAGCGTAATTAAGCATAAAACAAGGTACCGTGACTCTCATCCTGTTGCCTCCATTTAAGATGTCAAACAGGGATGCCTTAAGACTCAATACATGCTCTTTCTCTTAATGCCCTGTGTGTTTCAGTCACCCTGTAGGGTCTGGATTCTTACTCGTGTTAATGTCTGTATGGGTCATTCACCATCATCTCAGACATCTCATGGTGTCTGAAGAAGTGCAGTTACATTGAAAGTGAACGAGGAGATTTGTCGAGATGTTACGCGTTGACCTTCAGCTGAGGCCCTATGAGGGGGTCCCAAGGAAAAAGCCCCCTGCCCCTTTTCCTCCTTTTGATAGTCTGAATAACTGCCCTTCATGTTTTTAATTACAGTTGCCACTCTCCTGAAAATCCATTTGTGCCATTCAGGAATATATTGCATGTTCCAAAATGTTTCTGACCCTTCCCATCTTATTCATTTCCATGGGGAAATCAGGTAGTTTTCACGCATTCCATCTTGCACATACACACTCACACATGTTGTACATACAGGTGAGAGTGAGCTTTTTGGTCAGAGCAAAGCCTCACTCAGTGTCCGGCAACGCTGGAGGTTCTGGTTAAAGGCCTTGCTTGGGGGCTCAAAAATGATATTTAAATGATAAATGATGTTCATGGCCACATGATCTGAACCTTCTGGACATTGGACGCCAGGTCAACATATGATAGTGGCATTTTGATCAGCTGGTCATAATTCAAACCATTTCAGAACTTTTCTTTGGGATAATGTTTTTTTTTAATGTGCTGGACTGAGCTGGAATGGTGCCCAGCTGCTGTTAATCAGCACGATGGTCGGGAGCCTCTGCCCTGTCTCTGAGCCTCAGCTGCCCCTTGGGAGGCTTGGCCTGCTTTTGATGCGGCTCATCTTAACAATGGGGGGCTCTCGTCCAGTTCACTGAATGGGTTGCCCTTTCTTCCAGATAAGTCATGGATGCACACTCCAGATGCCCTGGCAAAGCACCACATCGCCTATAATGCCAAGGTAAGTTATTCAGCGCCCCCGGGCTCTGACTAGTGTGTCACAAGTATCTTAAAGCTTCTTGACGTTTATAATTTGTTTTATTTTTTATTTTATTTTTTTAATGTACAGATTAACCTTCAGATAATTAAAATTACAGCTTGCTATGACCTGGTTCCCCCACCACCGACCCCCGGTCATCCAGGAGCAGGTCACAGAGACCTGCAATGATGTGTCTTGGTTTACCCTGGCATCCGGGCTGCTGGGAATGATGACTGCAGCGTGTTCTTTGTGTGTTCTGTACACCCTGTTATGCCTCGGGTACTGAGGAAAAGCATGAATCTGACACCACAGAGTAGGACCGTGTCCTTCACTGGAATTGAACAGCTAAATATTTCATGGATGGATGGAGCCGCAGTGATGGCTTTCTGTGTGCTCCAGCCTCTGCTTATGAAACTCCACGATCTACTGGTCTTTTTCCCCATGAGTCCCTTTCCCTTTCAGTTCCTACTTTATTAGGTACACTTGGCTCGTACCAGATAGGAACCCACTTTATTAGGTACCCCTGCCTTGTACTGGGCAGGACCTACTTTATTAGGTACACCTAGCTAGTACCGTGTAGGACCCACTTTTGTCTCCAGAACCACAAATTGTTCACGCACACCACAGTTGCACTGAGCTGTTATTTTTTTATTTACTTTATTTATTGTTAGCTACAACAAGTCTGGCCATTCTCTCTCGACCGCTCTCATTAGCGAGGTGTTTTCACCCCAAAAATTGCCACAGAGTGGATGGTCATCAGGCTATTCTCTTCAAACACAGCTTTGTAGGAGGAGGGTGACTAGACACTGTAACTGGCTGTTTATGACACCAAAAATTACATTATGTTTACAGTCATGTAAATCCAGCTTAGTGGTTGTTTCTCTGTTTAACATTATAATGTCACTTGCTGCCAATGGCAGCTTTGCACATCATGTGGCTATTTCCTGTAAGCAAAATGTGGCTCGGCTTGTCTTCGGGAAGTTTCATCTGACAGAGTTTCTGGGCCACACAACACTGCTGCTAACTGTCTGTTCCTTTCACATCTTCTGCAGTTCCTCGGCCACACAGAGGTTGACCAGCCAAAGGGTACAGAGGTGGTTAAGGATGCAGTTCGAAAGCTTAAGGTAACCTCAAGATGGGCTCCTTTGGGAGTAAGATGAAACGCTGCTCAGTTTTAATTGGCCATGAATGCAGGTTAGGTGTACTGTATTAAAATGCATTTACGCCTTACGATAGTTTTATTAGAATGTGACCCCATTGTAACCTGAGGTGAAAGGTCACATGCAAATGACCATTTGTTAAGGCAGACTGTTAAAATGTCCTGCTTAGTGCTCCTGGTTTTATTTGATCAGTTTGGGTCATTCTGAAAAGCAAGGAGTGTATTTGTTTGCGGTGCTTGAATGATTGAGGTCACCCCAGACATCCCTGGGAACATTGTAGCAAACCTGCAGTGGTGACAGGCAGCTCGCTCAGTGAGCTGGACACCCTGGATGCTGCAATGGGCATTCTGCACAGGACATCACATAGACAGCAACAAGTCCACAGAGAGTAGTAGAACTAAGTTCTGTTACTGCTGTGACTCGTAATCAGATGTGAGGACTCGCAAACATATCATGATGGTATTAGATGTTGGTGGACATCACACGGCCGCTTGTGCTGCAGAGGTAGCAGTACTAGCTGTGCTGTGAATGGTCCGTGTATGAAAGGAGTCAACAGAATATCATTATTTTTACCCACCAAAGCTGAACTCATGGTTTGGATTTTAGACACTTTTGATGCTCTATGTATAGTGTTTTCTGACAAGTGCATGCCGTCTTGCTGCATAGGTGAACATTTGAGGAGAAAATTAGCATCACATTAAGCACGCTGAGTGTGAATTTAATGCTTTGGCTGTTAGAAAGAGAGTAGCTACCTCATACTGTTCAGCACGAGTCAGAGGGGGGCACTCAGGATTAGGGCTGCACGATTATCCTTTATCACATCGATATTGAGGTTTTAACTCCCACAATAACCTAACCTCAGGAGTCTGAGGTTTTTTCCCCCGCCTCTGACATTTGAGTGACAAACCTATTAGCCAATCAA
>JAODKM010000001.1:51626849-51638630 GCA_026780845.1 Petrocephalus sullivani
CATATTTTATTCATAATTTTAGGTTTTATGCACTTAAAAGTATCGAACGCAAAAATCGAAAATCGCATCGCAATCGCGATATTTGTCAGAAAAACAGCAATTAGGTTTTTTCTCAAAATCGTGCAGCCCTACTCAGGATGCACCCCTGTTGGCGTGCTGACCATCCTCATCCCTTGCTTATCCCCACTTGTCATTCACTTTGTTCTTAGCTTGCTTCCCTCATTTCTCCCCCTCCTGTCTGACTCACCCCCTGCCCATCCTCTTTGTGTAAATTTCCCCCTTTAATATGTCGTTTTCAGAAGAGTGACCTTTTAAGGTAACTTGGGCAGACGCGGCGGTTGTCTTTCTTAATTTCTCCTTCTGTGGGTGACTGTTTTGCAGTCGGCCGGAGCAGCGGAATTCCGCAAGCACAAACCGGATAATCCTCTGTAACGGCTAATCCTCTTCATTTACTGGATGCTTGTCCTACTTGTCCTGCTACAGTTTCAAAGACACATCAAGAAATCCGAGGGCCAGAAAATACCCAAAGTGGAATTACAAATCTCAATTTATGGAGTGAAAATCTTAGATCCTAAAACAAAAGTAAGTTTTACTCGCTTAATATGTATGTTTTGCCTGCTTGATTGCTGCCCTTTTGTTTGGGGGGATCCTACACACATTAATAAGCGGTCAGTTTGGTCGCCTGCATGATGCACCTTCTGTGTGATATCGGGCTGCTTCGATGCTCTTCCAGGATGTGCAGCACAACTGCCAGTTGCACAGGATATCATTCTGTGCAGACGACAAAACCGACAAGAGGATATTCACCTTCATCTGCAAGGACTCCGAGTCCAACAAACATCTCTGTTATGTATTCGACAGTGAGAAATGCGTAAGCGGCCATTGCGATCGTAAGGTGTCCATCGTGTCTCGCTCGCTGTGCATTTGCTCCACTCATTTCCACTGTTTGCTTTGCAGGCTGAGGAGATCACACTGACCATCGGGCAGGCTTTCGAACTGGCCTACAAGAAGTTTCTGGAGTCTGGGGGGAAGGACGTAGAGACAAGGAAGCAGATCGGAAGTTTGCAGAGAAGAGTAAGGGCGTGTAATACCGCGCGGCACCGCAGGTGTCCGTCTGGTGCCGTGTAACACCTTTCTGTTTTGTCCTTTTCTTCACAGATTCAAGAACTGGAGACGGAAAACTCTGAGTTGAAAAAGCAGCTGCAGAATCTTCAGGAGCAACTGATGTTTACTCAGGTGTCCCCAGTAGGTGTGAGTAAGAGTGGCAGTGTGCCTTTCTGCTCGCTCGCCGTGCGCACTAACCCCGTCTGCCACCTCTCCTAAACACTCTGTCCGCTCTCTTCACAGCCTCTGCACCTAAACTCTACTAACGACACGTTTGTGCTGAAAAGGCCCTCGACTCTATGGTGGTGCCACAGCCGGCCATCGCGCTCCTGTTTAGAGATGTCGTCTGTTACGCTCACTCCCCTGGGCTCTCCGGACTCCAGCCTGTGCGCGGAGCTGCCGTCCGTGCCTCCTGTAACTCCCCTCTCTGTCCATTTGTGCGCTCCAGCCCATAGGGGTCCGCGGGTCCTCAGCCTTGTATGGAGGGAAACCACAATGTAGAGTTGTAGAGACAACTGGTGCACAGCTGAGCTTTAAGTGGCCATGATGTGCGATGGGTGGAGCTTTGCTGGTTTTCTCTGTAGTCGGTTTGTTTTTACAAGCTGCCTCCCCCCGGCGGAGTGCTCCAGAGCCCGCTCACCATCGCGTGTCACAGTCGCATGTCACAGGCGTGTTCAGAATGGCCAGCATGCATACCTGCTTGTGTTCAAGGTGTTGGGAGTGAGTGCCTCTGGGATTGTACCCTCACGTATGTGTCTTCTCCTCCCGCAGGCAGGCTGTCTCTCTCCCAAGCCCCCCTCCACAGATATCTTTGACATGGTACCCTTCTCCCCTGGCACCATTCTGGCTCCAATACCTGCCAGCAATGGTATGAAGGCAGCCAAGCTTCCGGAAAGGCCTGCTAAGTCCTGTGAGTGTGTGCCAGGTCCCACGTGTCAGAGATTCTCGCTCGTTTACAGCAACGGCTTTGAACCACATATCCTAAATTTTTTCTCAGTTCAGTCACCGTGTTGCTTATTATTCAATATTATTATTCATTTTTATTGTTGATCATTCTTTTTAATTTTCATCTACTTTCCCCGCCAGCCCCGAATGATGCATTAAGCGCCAAAGTTGGCCACTGAGTATTTAAAAGGGTTTCTTTCTCAAGCGTTTGTGAAACCAGGGCTGTTCCTGGGCTTTCTGTTTTTCCAGATTCAGGGAAGGACCTATTTGGAGCTGAGCCCTTTGACCCGTTCATTTGCGGAGCATCAGACTTCCCTCCAGACATCCAGTCCAAGCTGGACGAGATGCAGGTGAGGCACTGTTGGTTGTGGTTGATTTGTTGTTGGGTAGCTCAGTGTGAAAGCTTGCAGATGGAAGGACCCACATGATGTGTAATACGTGATTTGCAGACGTGTTATAACGCATCAAGCTGCTGGTTGTCAGCCTCTCACAGTTTCAGCCTGCTGGCATGAGATGAAACAGTGAGCAAACCTGCAGTGTCCTCCTCTGAGCTCCACACTAATACTGAGCGGATCTGCTGCTTGGACAGCATGGTTTGGTGCGAATAAGACGAGTGCGTCAGTCGGCTTTCTCTCCTGCTTTCTTGCTCGTTCTCCTGATCCTTTCCTCTGCTCTCTATCCCCTTTCGGCTGGCAGCGGCAGAGATGGTTCGTACATGTTTATTTTACTTAAACAAAGTTTGCAAACTTTCAGTCATTGTCAATGAATGTTTCAGCACTTATGTCTTCACTTCTTTCACCCATTTGTGTTTGTTTATAAAGTGCTTAATTATTAGGCCCCAAACCTCTCATTAAAGAGGCAGTATGGTCCATAAATATTGCATCATTGGACAGTCTGCCCTGCGCTGTCCTGCACTGTCTTTGGGCTGTCACTGAGCCATTGCTAGGCTGTTACTGAGCCGTCATTGGGCCCTTACTGAGCTGTGACTCACTGCAGGATTGGATTACTCATGTGTATTGCTGTTGCAGTGTTATTGGGGCAACTGGCACTACTGTAAAATGTCACTGTGCCCTGCTCTTGCTCCCCGTGCCCTGCCACTATCATCATCCGGTCTACACATTTGTGCTGTCTGTGTGCTGTACTGTATGGGAGAGCTATCATATGAACTCCTCACTGCCTGGCCAAAATGCAGATGTGGCCCTTTGACAGCTTCTGCTGATGTTAATGTTAATTCTGTTTTTCATAAAGAGCTCTCTCTGTGTGCATCAGGCTCCATGGTCCCCAGACGTGTCTGTTTTTTTTTTTTTGCATGGGTGTGCAGGCGTGTGCATGTTACTCTGATCTCGGCACACGGGGGTGGCGTTAACAACCTGTTTGCGGTTTATTTCCCAGGAGGGGTTCAAAATGGGACTGACCCTAGAGGGCGCCGTCTTTTCCCTTGACCCCCTGGATGGTCGCAGCTGATGCCAAGGAGATGATGCTTGTCATGCTGTGCAGCTATGAACATCTCTGTCTCAAAGTGCCAAAAGCGGACCTCTGTGCTGAGCCATCCGCTTCTTACGTCCTTCACTTTTAAATCTCACTCACGTGTAATCAAATCAGCTCTTAGTAAAAGCAGAAGTACTATTTTTTTAACTGTGATGGAGTATTTTTGAGACCAATCAGGTTTGAAGTGTAAATACAGCAGTCAGTGTTGAATTATGGAGTTTTTCTTTCCAAGTGTGTAAATCCATTATTTTACTCCAAATGCATAACTTTCTGAAACTGTGAGAATATCCTTCCTGTAACATAAAGACCAGAGAGCTGCTTTACTTTTTTTCTCTTGTTTACCTTCAGTCCCTGCTTAGCTTGGTCTACAGTAATGCGTAAAACAGGTATTTTTAATTGTCTGTATGGCATTGTTCTGGTTGCATTTTTAACACAGCATTAATGTAATGTAGTCACATTTTTTTTTTTTATGTGTGTTTGTATTGCCATTCCAATTTCTATTGTATATTTTAGTACTAGTGCAGGCAGCAGAAGAGCATCCCACGTAGCTGTTCTGCCACAGCCACAGTGTCCTTTGCCTTTGTGTTGTGGTATTAAAGATACAACCTGCATTCTCTGCCTTCTCTTAGTTCTTTGGTTACCCCCTTCTTTTCTTGGATTTTGCTTTACTTCTCTGTTCTCATCAGAGGATTCATAGCTGTGATGCTGAAGAATTGTCTGACTGTGTTAATGGTGGGTTTTCTGCTTTCTCAGTAACTGTTCCAAACTCCAGGGCTGGAGTTTGACATCCCTGGTCTACTGGTTTGCTCACTGCACTAAACAAGCAGTGTGTTGAGCTGTCACTCAAAAACATAGCCAATGGGAATGCACCAATGCAAAACCTGCCCACATGGGAGGTTTGTACCAGAACTCCAAGCAAAAAATCAGAGTGCAAACCAGAAAGCTGCAATTTTAAACAAAAGGACACTTTATGAAAAAAGCAAAAGATCAATAATTTTTTTGCAAGTTGTGAATTTTACTTTTGAGATGACATTTTCTTTGCTGCAATGAGTTTTCTTTCTCGCTCAAATTCTCGTCTTTAGTTAATATTAAAAAGTTTTGCTTGAAAATATTTGCCATATCTGTGCCTGAAATCATGCTGGACTTTGGAGAGATTCCCACTGATCCTGTCTGCTCACTTCCTGTGTCATGTGCTTTGTCCCAGCATGTGTCATGGTGTGACCCTGAATTTACAGTGTGTTTCATTGAATGACCTTGCGTGTATGGTCCATGTGTCATTTATGGTACGTGTCATGTTCTGGCCTTGCGTTTATGGTTTATGTGTCACGGTCTGGCCTTGCATGTATGGTCTGTGTCATGGTACTAGCCCTGCGTGTGTGTGTGTGTGTCTCATGGTTTGGCCTTGCGTGTATGGTACATGTGTTATAGCCTAGCCCAGTGCATATGACCATATGTGCATGATGCATGTGTCCGGCCACACACTTTTTGCTCTGTAATCTGATAGAACCAGGGGCTTCTTGTTGCTGATGTGAGACAACGTCCAAATTTTCAGGCAAGTTGGGTATTTTTAGGACTTTTACTTGAAAAAGTTTTACACGTTTAAACATGATCTTACTCATCCGTCTTATACAACATGATAATAAATAAGAAAACAAGACCAATAATGTTAAGTACAGGAAAGTAAAAAACACCCGCATCTGAAGTACTGGAAAGTTCCTCATGTCTCACCTTGCTGCCAGCATTGGTTTGTAACTACATCAGACAGATGATTGCTGCTAAAGGTTTAATTTGGTGTTTCTATAATCAGATTAATTTCACAAAAAGAGCTATATGGATAAAAAGCACGTGTTTAATTCATTGCGTAAAAAAGTACACAAAGGAAACTGGCAAAGCATTTTGGGCCAAGACTAAAAACTGTGCTCAGAATGTTGCATTAAAAAGTTAGTAGTGGAAGAGAAGTGGGGCTGCGATGCATGCAATGGTGCATGCTGCTGGGGTCGGGGGCTGCCATTTGATGATGCGGAGCCCTTCATTGCATCATCAAAGCCTGCGCCGCTGTTAAAGCTGCACGCTGCGATCGCCACGGAAATGCATTCTTACAGAAAGTCAGTTACAGGAGACGAGGTAGCTTACATCGAGGAACCAACCAGCAGTGGCCTGTTCTGTCACTTCCAAAAGGCAGGGTTGTATAAAACACCACCGTATTGCAGAAAGAAACGCTGCTTTTCAGTAAGATACCACTCTCTGCTCCACTTGGCAATGCCATCATTTCCTCTGTAGCACCATTACATAAAAAAATAACTAAACTAAAACAGAATTGCTGGCTTGGTGTTTAAAACTAACAGCATATAAAAGTCTGTACAAAACCAATATGTTTAGGCATAGGATAACTGGCTTTTAGAGAAGCCAAACTGTGACCTGTGATTTATGCTATTGAAACAGCAGTTAATTAAAATAATTAGGATAATTTATTTGAGTACCAATTATTTTGTATGTGACATTTGTCCCAAACAAAAACGTTTTCATAACAGCCAGTATGAATGACTTTTTTATCTGATGTATTAAATTAAAACCATGGATATCATTTCCTCATGGTCAAATCCTAATTTCATATTGCAATTACATCGCTTTTCATCCTGAATAACAGAAAAATACAGTTTGGCAGTTTCTCAGTATGATCCCCAAGTTATGCATAGTTTAGTTTCCCTTTATTTCCTGCCTACTGTGCTGTAATAAAGACACGGAATGTTCTGGAGAAGTTGTGGATGGCACAGTAAAGAGCTGGTCTGTCCATCGTGCATCACGACTGCATGTCAGGAGTCCACAGCTTTGACTGGCGTCCTCCAGCTCAGACTTACGCAAAGCACACGGGTCCGATGTCTACGCCAAACTCCTGGTCTCTGCTGCCGATGTCGATGGGAGCCATATCTATGATTGGCAGCCTTGCCGTTTTCTGAGTCCTGTATTCAAATACAGTCTTCCCCCATCTGCCGTTCACCTCCTGTGAAGAGGAAAATAAAGTCTGTAACAATTCACTGCCTGTATAGCTCTGGTGTGCAGGGTAAATGTCTCTACCTGCTAGACTAGTTGCAATTATAAAGTTACAACTTGGCCTAAAAGCCAATTTAATTTAAATTAAGTATAGCTATCCCTGAGGTTGGAGGTGTATAAGGACATGGAGAGTTGTGTAGCATGTTTGGACAGTTTTTCGGCCATGGTGGGTTGAGTTTTACATGTGAGGCTGGATAGTTAAAAGTCTGAGTTGGGTACTATGTGTGAGGCTGGGCAGTTGTAAGACCATGGTGAGTTGGGTAGTAACTGTGAGGCAGGGTGGTTATAAGGCTTGAGGAGTATAAGATCATGGAGTGTTGGGCAGCTTCTCAGCATCCTGCGGAGAGTATAAGGTTGGACACATGCAAGGCCATGGGTTGTGTCAATTTCTACCAAAGTGACTCACAGAGCAGCCGTCCTCTAAGACTGTGTAGCGGAAGCGGTTGTTTCCTTCTGCCTTCAGCTCGAGGTCATTGGTGGCCTTGAAGATTATGGCTTTCTTCAAGTTTCCATTCTTCTTGTCATTGTAGGCCACAGTGTTCTTGCAGTGGTAACTGATGCTCTGAGAGGCCTCTTTGGATAGCAAGCGGATGAATGTCATCTGAACAGTGACAGAGCTTGGATCCTGCTCTTTGTTTCCATAGGTGAACTGTTAAATGTAGATATTTGCATTTACTATAAATTACTCGCTTAGTTAAAAGATCTTCAATATACAGTACATTCAGGAAAATGCAAAAGCGTTTAAATAAGACATCTTGTTCACACAAAATCCCAAAGATCTGTATATTAAATCTTACATGGGCTCCACCGTTCATGTTGGCCCCAAACCATATGGGCTTGAGCACCGTTGAGCTGGAGCTCCACCATATTTTCCGGGGAATACTGGTTGGGTTTGCGGAAATGCATGTCTCTCCGGTCTCCATGTTACAGTACACTTTGATGGCATCACGTGCACTTCCTTGATTTGGATCGATCCAGTATTCCCCTGCAACACAGCACCAAGGGGCACATTGACCCAGCATTACACTAAATCAGCTCATGCCCTAAGGGAAGCATTGGGGAGGTGACAGGGCCCCTCCTGATACTGTAGCCAAAACGCACCGCTCTTTTTCAGTGGGTAGCATTGTTTCAGGTCCCCGCAGGTCCTGGCAGGATGCTGCTTGCTGCCATCAGGACTGCGCATGCTGTCAATCTGGCTGCTCAGGGCCTTCAGGGTGGCCTGGACCCCAGGGTCCACCTGGAGAAGCCCTGATGAATTGTTGTTGGGCAGAGCCTCATCTTCACTGAACTCAGGAGGCGGTGGGGGGGCGGCATCATAATCCTGGGGTCCGCCGAACAAGTCGTCCATTGCTGCTGTTGGGGGTCCAGGTGATCCAGGGGGGCCTGGGGGACCAGGATCCCCAGGAGGTCCCTGACGAAAAAAATCAAATAAGAAGAAAAGACATAAATAAGTAAAATATAGCTTTGACCGTACTCCAACTAGTTGGCAATGCATGTGCCTTTTGCTCACCTCAGGTCCGATATCACCACTGAAGCCACGTGTCCCAGGAGGTCCCATAGGTCCTGGCTGTCCAACATGGCCCTCCTTTCCTGGGGGCCCCACAGGTCCAGGGGGGCCCTACCATTAAAATTTATATTCAGAACATTTTGCCAACATGGATTTGTATGTATTTGGAGATTTTTTTCAGCCTTTGGCCTTTGTGTAATGATTTGGCAGATGCTTACTCTCTGGCCACTTGGCCCAACGATTCCAGTAGATCCCTGTTCACCAGGGGTGCCCTGAAAGCAATGAGCTGTTGAATAAAGCAGTCTGGTGTCCTGTGCACTCTAACTACTCTCCAGTGTCTTTGTGTTTTTTTCATATTGGAAAGTATTTCTCTGTGTCATCTTTACTCACAGGTGGTCCAGGGAGCCCTTGCAGCCCAGTGAACCCTCTGTGACCTTTCTGTCCTCTTTCTCCATGCTCTCCAAGCTCGCCCTTGTCTCCTCTGGGTCCCTGAGGCCCCTGGAGGTTACACAAACAACAGTGGCATATTCTACAGGGTTTTCTTCAACAGTTCATTGGAGGGGCAGTAATGAGAGGTACAGCTGTTGTTCTGGACAAAATAGGTGTTAAATGCCATCCATGCGAAGTGCAAGAAAAATCGAGGTCTCACTATAAGTCCTCGCTTTCCAGCTGATCCAGGAGGTCCAGCAGGTCCCCTTGATCCCTGTGAACGAAGAAGCACAACAGTAAGTGGTGTGTATTAAACCTGTAGCTAATCTTACTTTATTCTCATCTAGATATTCTGACTGGTTAACTTATTGCTAAAAAACAATAATATGCCTTCAGCTGTTGGCTCTGTACAAAGACATAACATGGCAGGTTAATGCAACTAATATGCTGATAGTTAGCTGCTGAAATATTGGTGTTTCTTGTTTCTTTACCATCAACCTCAACAACCTCATGCTTTGAATAATATCTGGTGCTAAATAGCACTAAATATAACAGCAGGACAGTGCAGGAATGACTCACTTTCTCGCCTCTCTTTCCTGGACCACCTGGGAGTCCAACTGGGCCTATAGTACCAGGGGCCCCCTGAGCTCCAGCCAATCCCTCAGGGCCTGGGTCCCCTCTGTCCCCCTGTTAAAGGACAAAACAGTAGGGTCAGCAAGCTGACACAGCTATAACAGATATTCAGTAAAAGGGTAAAAAGTACATAATTGTCTGCTAACTGCAGACTTTTGCATGGTGATGCCTGTGGAGGAAATGATTCAAACTGTTTTAGAGTAATATGCTTTCATTATTTTAACTAGATTATTAATGAGTAAAAAATAACACTCTAAAAGAATTATCATGCATTTAAGTCCCAATAGCAAATTGCTAGGAACCCAGTGTTGCATACCTACCCTGGGGCCCACGGCTCCATCTCGGCCTGCTGGACCATCAGATCCTGCTGGTCCCTGTGGAGGCAAACAGACACCACTTTACTGAGACCGGTGCTGATGAACACAAAACTCAGTCTAATTAAAATGAGAAGGACAGTAAATTGCTGAGGCTGAGCTTTTCTTTAATCTAATCAGATGAATCATGAATCTAATCAGGATCATGTGAAAAATGGTTCAGTGTGTTAGGAGGGAGCTTACATCTGGACCAGGGTCACCACGAGGTCCGTTTGCACCTGGAGCACCAACTGGTCCCCCTGGGCCTTTGTCTCCTGGAGGTCCAGGACTGCCTGGTTTTCCTGGGGGACCCTAAATTAGGGAAAAATCAGCTTCTTTAGAAACGTAAAACCAAGAGCAGCTTTGAATCAAACCACCATTTCTTTAAACAGACCTACTGCAGGATTATGAATATTCATGTCACTAAAACCTTTCACCTGGAAATTATGTGGGCAAAAAAACTCAAAATCACTTTGGAATGTATGAGAATACCCAAATGCTGGCATATGATGATGAGATACAGATGAGTCATTTCCACCAAAGGCGGTAAGATTTCCAGAATGACCAAAAGTGGTACATACGGCTGGGCCTGGAAGTCCTGGCATTCCTCGCTCTCCCCTCTGACCAGGAAGACCCACAATGCCTCTCTGTCCTGTCGTTCCAGCAGGACCTGGTGGTCCATCAGGGCCCTGTTCCAGCAAAATGTGACAATGGCTACTGGTCATACAGTTCAACGGTTAGACAGCTGTTCATTTTGCATAAAATCCATTATGCCATTTATACTTAAACTTTCCAGATGTTCACAGTAAAGAATTGAGGAGCTACAGAGCTGCTTTAGAAAGACTTAAAAAATGGACAATATACTTAATATTCATGAAGAACTGAATACCAGGGCACATTCGCTGACACTTTCTGGTCTGGTGCTTACCGTGGGCCCATCTTCTCCGGGATCACCTTTGTCTCCTCCACTCCCAGCAGGCCCTGGGGGCCCCTGCTCTCCCTGTTTTCCAAGGGGTCCATTATCACCACGGATACCTGGTGGACCCTCTTTCCCAGGGGGACCAAGAGGTCCAGGCTCTCCCACAGGACCCTGGTGAAAATACAGCCAAGCTCACAGTTAGCTCCTTAAGCCCTTGTCTATTTTCCATCATCACAGCAAGAAAAAAAATCAGAAAGTTTGCATTGTCTTTTACTTGCCTAGAAATTCAATCATGTATAATAGAAGTATATAAATAGAAGCCACTGTGCGATTTTCAGCCCGCTATAGCATTCCTATGTGGCCTATGGTCTGGTTAACTGCACCAACCTCCTTCCTAGAATGATCATCATTTTACTACTCACAGCTGGACCTGGTGGGCCGACTCTTCCTGGGGACCCTGGGAAACCGGTTGGACCCTATAAAGAAATTTCCCAATAATTTAATAAAAGCACTTTGCTCAGGATACAGGGCTGCTGAGAGCATCATGTGGTGTGGTTATCACAGAGTAACTTTACTCACAGGGGCTCCTTGGGTTCCGCGACCACCCTTCAATCCAGCAACACCAACTGGTCCCTGTGAAAGTTTATACTAACTTAGAATATTTTCAGAAATGTATAGTTCATTAAAGCAAAGAATGAACACCCTACAGTCCTACCAATACATCTGGCACAATGGTATTTAATTCACTGGCACAAATCAACCTGAACAACAGATACCTGATATTTGTTTGTCAAACAAATAAAAGCTCCATCATTGCACTTTACTTACACTGGGTCCTGGAGGACCAGCCAAACCCTGAGGTCCAGGAGACCCAGCATCACCCTTCTGTCCTGGCTCTCCTGGTTCACCTTTGACACCTGGCTGACCATCAGGGCCCTAAATTAAGATATAATTACAAAATTCAAAGTCAGCAGCCTCATCCTTTTTCTGCACGTTTACTCTTTGTTGTTTTGATGACTCACAGGAGGCCCAGCAAACCCAACAGCTCCCGTCGGACCAGTTTCTCCACGGGATCCCTGTAAGGAGGAAATTAAATGATTTGAATATTACAAGGGAACAGTCAAACATTACTATATAAAATAATTCATGCTAAGTCACATATAGCTATTTATACGTCACATACTGTCTATATGCCTGCATCATGCCTTATGGCAGTGATCATCAACTGGCGGCCCGCGGGCCGAATCTGGCCCGCTGAGCCGGATTCCAAAATTATGAGGATCCAAAAAGAAAATAGTGGTCCACACTATTAAAGCAACTAAAAATAACAACAACTGAGTCTCTTGTCAGAA
>JAODKM010000001.1:51638730-51651373 GCA_026780845.1 Petrocephalus sullivani
TCTGAAGCCCTGGTGATTACTGCGCATGCGCCATAAGATCGCGAGGAGATCGCGATCCAAGATCGCACAGCCCTAATTTTAAGCCAAAATTTGATTTTTATTTGATTTTCTTCTTGGTTGTCCGCCCCCCAAGGAGACTGTCTGGTAAAACTCTGGCCCTCTGACAAATATAGTTGATGACCCCTGCCTTACGGCCTGTGCTTCCTGGAATGAGCTTCACACACAGACCTGTACTGGATAATTGATGAAGGGTGATGGATTGGATATCATGTTGATTTCCTTCAACCTGAAAACATCTTGAACTGGTTTTGTCTGCTATACTTACTGGACTTCCTCTAGATCCTAGAGGTCCAGGTGGTCCCCGTGGTCCAGGTTCACCCTACAGTGACACAGATGTCAGCTCCCAGACTGACTGATATGACTGTGGAATAGTGTAACAGTGAAAAAGTGAAATAGAAAATGTCTCCACCTTTTCTCCACTTGGCCCATGTGGTCCTGGTGGTCCAAGTGGACCAGGAAGTCCCTACCAAGAAAGGATGGCTCATATTAGATCATTTATCATTTTATCTATTTGTGTGTATGTGTTATACATGAAATATCTGTGAGTTAAAATATTCAAATGCTTAGTTATTAAATACAAGGGCAAGACAGTAATTTTCTATGTTCTTAAAAGTCTTGCGGTAAAGCAGGGAATACAGGTGCACTCTTTATGATTAGCCATTTATGATTTGTCATCTCACCCGAGCACCATCGCTTCCTGGGGTTCCCTCTGAGCCCTTTTCCCCAGATGCACCCTAACGTTTTAGGGAGATGTGACACATTAGGACATGGGCAACAAAACACAAAATGCAGCTTTACTCCTTTAATGACGACTAGCATGAGGACCCACCCTGTCACCCTTTGGGCCTGTTGGCCCGGAGATGCCTCGTTCTCCTGGCATTCCCTGCAGCCCAGGAGGACCAACATCCCCAACAGCACCAGCTGGCCCTGGGCTTCCCTGGTGGAAAAGATATAAATATATGGGAAAATGTCACTCTCCATTATGTTGCCATTAACCTTGCCATTTGTCATGGGTGTACCTTTGGCCCATCTGATCCAGCAGCTCCTGGGATACCTTTGGCACCTTGGAGACCGTGAGGCCCAAGTTCCCCTCTCTCACCTGGAGTTCCACGTTCTCCCTAAAGCAGAGAAGTTGTGATTCAATGCTTCATGCATGCACTCATCTAGAAACAGGGATGCTATTTAAATGCTTGTGCGACTTACCCTTGGACCAATAGGACCAACTGCTCCGCCCTCTCCTGGTATTCCCTATATATGAAGTGCATTTATTTTTGGTCATTATAATGAGATGAACTTATTCAGGAAAAGTTCAACATAATTACCAAAGCTGTATGAATGATGAGGTGAAAATAACCGAGTGTTACCTTTCGTGTCTGTGAGTTGTATCTACTGGGGAAGATCACAT
Source organism: Petrocephalus sullivani (assembly GCA_026780845.1). Taxonomy (NCBI): domain Eukaryota; kingdom Metazoa; phylum Chordata; class Actinopteri; order Osteoglossiformes; family Mormyridae; genus Petrocephalus; species Petrocephalus sullivani. Next base: position 51,640,196 of record JAODKM010000001.1, read on the forward strand.
ATCTTACCTGATCTCCTGGCTTTCCTGGCTCTCCAGGTGGACCAGGGGGTCCAGGTAAACCCTGTAAAACAGTTGACACTTACTTTTTCAGTTACAGTGTGACTGACTATACCCAGTCATTTCTGTGATAAAAATTCTGCTCATTGTGTATATTGGTATTGTTCTTACGTCTTTCTTACCTGGAAGCCATTTACCCCAGGTGGGCCTTGTTCTCCTCTTTCACCTGCAACACCCTTGAAGAAAAATAATAATACACACTTTGTTAAAGTGTAACTTTTAATGGCTGAGAATGAGAATTTGAAATGCATCTGCCACTTAAATGGCAGCAAGTGAAACGATGGCTTCCGGATCTCGAAGGACATACCGCAGGGCCCGCTGGACCCCCCGGACCCACTTCTCCGTCCTTCCCTGGAGGACCCTGCAGTGGACCCATCCACAGTGAGCAAAAGGACAGCGCTCAGTCATTAAAGACAATCATCAATGGTGTCACTCACCCGTTGCCCTGGTGATCCTGGCGTTCCCTGCTCACCGGTCTTCCCAGGGTCACCCTGTGAATTCACATAACCTGATGATGGTTGTTTCCAAAAGTTCACATCTTGGGGTAACCTCAGAGAGTATTTATTGTTCATAATAAATCTAGCGACAGCCTTAAGCATGATGTGCATGGTTGTGTTACCAATGTGTTGAACACAGAATGGAATACTTGCATTGAATCCCTTTGGTCCTGGCAATCCCATTGACCCGGGTGGACCTCTGGTTCCGATTGGCCCAGCAGGTCCTGGTCTTCCATCCTCGCCTGCTGCTCCCTTGAAGGGAGCATGAGAGTTTTTCAACATGTTGATTTAACACAGTTTCCCCCCAATATGGACTTTTATAACAGAACCACCTAACCTACCAGTGGACCTGGCTTTCCTTCAGCACCTTGAACCCCAGGAGTGCCAGTCAGACCCTGGGAGAATGAACAACGAGTGTCATTTAACAAGAGGATGAAGATGAAGAAAACTGGCAGCTTTCCTAACTGTAGATAATTTACTAAGGTAGATGGAGTTTTCTGCATACTGAGCACAGTTTCTATCCTTACCCTTGCACCAGGGAGGCCAGGCTCTCCTGTGCGCCCTGGATCTCCAGTAGATCCTTTTGGGCCTGAAGTCCCAGGGATCCCTCTATCGCCTTGGGCACCCTATCAAAAACATGGGCAATTGTTACTTCTTTTACAGTATATATTTACTTTTCTGAAGGAACTAGACTTTGATCTGTATTTACCTTAGGTCCAGGTAACCCATCTGCACCAGTGAATCCTCTATTCCCAGGAGCACCCTGCAATGGGCAGAGACGGGTGAGCAAATGCACTTACAAGTCACAGTGTTTCAAACTCTTCTGGGATTCATGTATGTTATTTTCCAGGTGTCTGTTTACCCTCTCTCCGACAGGACCTGGTGGGCCCAGTGACCCAGAATCTCCTCGAGCTCCCCTCTTTCCTTCTTCACCTTGAGGTCCAATTGGCCCTTGAGAACCTGGTGGGCCCTGTGAATCAACATTGAAAGCAGGTCTATTGATTGTACAGTGAAAATACTGATACTACTCCACAATATTCTCCCCAGTATCCACTTACCCCCAAGTGACACCAATTTTTCCAAGTTCAAATAAATATTACTTACAGGTTCTCCTTTCGGTCCTGCCTCTCCTTTGAAGCCAGGGACACCAACATCTCCCTATGACAAAGCAGTATTCTTTATTAAAGACATGTATGGTACAGGTGAAATCCCACCATTAATAACTGACCAAACGAATATCACACCCACAGAGGAACCTTACCGCTTGACCTTTGATTCCAGGTTGTCCAGTGCTTCCCTGAGGTCCTGGGGGCCCAGGGGGGCCAAGCAGGCCAACCGGCCCTTGGGGACCCACTGTACCCTAGAATGATAGTAAACATTGTATTTTGTGCTCCACCTTTTAACTTACAGTGCTTAGATGTAGAAATTTTCCTTGATGTTTGATAGGTTGACTTATTACTTGTAGAGGTGATTTATACTCACCAGTGGGCCCTTGGCTCCAGGTCCACCGTCTGTCCCAAGCGGCCCCTGCACATGTTTTACTGGTTTAATAATGCCAGATATCATTTGGCTAATGTAAACATTACCCTACACAAGTCACATACCTGAATTCCGGGCGCTCCAGCTAAGCCTGCAGGTCCTGTCTCACCTCGCTGGCCCTGGGGCCCCTCAGGGCCCCGTACACCTGTTGGCCCCGCTTCACCCTGATGGGGAGGAGCAGAGACATCAGAAGGTTTCAGTTTTACTGAATGAATTGCTGAACTTTGATCTAGCATCTTCAAATAAAAGTGCAGTAATCTCACTGGTTATGGGTAAAAACAACAGTAAATGCAGGATTACATATTTTAATCCTTGCAGGGACTTTGTGTGAAAACGGCAGATATGGATCTTCATACTGGCTTACCTTCATACCCGGGTTTCCCGGGAATCCTGCTGGGCCAGTGATACCCACAGGACCCTGTAACACAGGAATCCATTACGTTCACGTCTCTTATCTCTTGCAATCACTGTATTTCCAAGTTCAGATGTTGTGTTGATATAAAATTGACATGTGACACTTACAGTAAGACTGTGATATGCAGGGGTTGGACAATGAAACTGAAACATCTTCTCTTAGCTCAATAATACCACCACAATAATTTATTTGTATAGTCTTGAGCCTCCTTTTGCAGCCAATACAGCATGAGTTTGTCTTGGGAAAGACAAATAAAAGTCCTACACAGTGGGCAGAGGGATTCTGAACCATTCCTCATGTAGAGACATCTCCTAACTCCTCCAATACTCAGATCTGGTGATGTTCAATTTCACTTTCACGTTCCTCAAACCACTCTTTCACCAGTCTTGATGTGTGTATTCATGCATTACCATCCTGATACAAGGCACCACATTCAGGGTACAATGTGTGAACCATTGTGTGTCTTTATGGATAGCTGTTTTATTGCTCTTCTAATTCAACTTCTGCAATTCTAATTATAATAATTGATATTTTATTGGATATTCTCTTCCCACCTCCCCCAACCTTGTTCTCCAAGAGAGCAAGATAGGCCATGAAGGGCAGCCACCTCTTGCAGCACCCAGGGAGCTGGGGATTAAGGGCCTTGCTCAAGGACCCACAGACATGCCAAAGTTGGGCTTGAACTAGTAACTTTCCAATCACAGGCGCAGAGGCTTAACCCACTGAGCCACACGCTGTCCCCATTCTAAGGCCAACTCTGCAATTTCTAATGAAATGTGCAATCAGTGATGCTTGGCTACCAGGCCATGCATATACAGTATAGGCGGGAAACCTGAAATTATTGGCCAGCGTTTCTGTTTCAGTCCAACATCCCATATGTATACAATGTAAATTGTAATGTTAAACTCCATAAAACATTGTAATGTTGAACTCCAAAAAGCAGGTTATATATTTACTAAATGTAGTGGTTGATATATTACATATACATTAGGTTATGTAGTTGTTGATTGTTGTATAAGCTCTTCCTTACCATTGGTCCTGATTTACCAACGTTTCCAGGTGGACCACGCATTCCCTTAAATGAGAAAGACATTAAATACAGGCTTGTAAATTGTTTAACTGTTAATTTAATATCTATAGCCTCTCCACTGTGGTCATTACCAGCCAATAAACAGCCTTAACTCTGAGAGAGGTACTACACAGACCACTCAGCTGGACATATGCTCATCCATACCGGGGTCCCCGTTGGGCCGATGCGCCCCCTCTCTCCTGGCATTCCTCTTGGGCCCTGTCGTGTGCAGTTGACATACTTACATTAGAAATGCAGGCTTTTAGACATGTAATAACATCTTTGCAGACTCTTTTACTGCTTTTTCTACCCATGTTTAATAGAATTACGGCCAGTTACAGAGTTTAGCTTTTATTGTGCTTTTTAGCTGCTCTTGTCTAATCCGCTTGTTCCTGTCTTATTTATGTAAAGCTCGAAGCCTGTTTTCACACCTTTCTGAATGTGTGAACATAGGTATCCCCTACTGACCTGAGGCCCAGGTGCTCCCATAGAGCCAGGGGGGCCTGATTCACCCTGAGGAGAGAGACAGGTAGTTATTGCTGGGGCGAGGGCTGTCATGATATCGTCACATAAACAGCCACATCCGGGTTTCCTTCATATTGGTCTAAATATGCTGTAAAGTGACCAGAAAATGTCAGCTACAAGGGTAAAACAGATATTTAAACTACATTGAGAATGCAAAGTAATAAACATATATACATCACTTCTGCAGTTATGGTGTTTACTGTAAGAGTCGAACTCGTTGGTAGCACGATAGATAGATATCTTCAAAATTAGAGTAAAGTAATCAGAAAGAAATAACTAAATAATCTTCCGCAAATAAATCTCCAAATGCCAATGACCTCCGACAGCTTGGAATCAAAAGGACAAGTCATGATCATGCCTTCAGCGCCTGTGATTTGTAGGTCCCCTCCCCCCCCCCCAAATTGGAATCGTTCTAACCCCCCCCACCCATGGCGCCCCTGGTAAGACATGGTTCCAGGAATTCTAAGCCGAGAGCTTGTGTACACCAGCCAGCTGTTGCACCTAGCAACAGATTCTCTGCTCTCGGTAGCTCATCTGCTGATGCAGAAAAGGTGCTCATGATTGAAGACTCGATTGTTAGAAACAATCGTAAAGCAGCATTTTCTGTAAAATTCCTCTCTACGGCCAGGGTTTCCGACATCGAGGTGAAACTGGACTCCCTCTCCAGCAAAGAAGTCTCCACCTTGGTTGGTCACACTGGAACTAATGATATAAAGTCCCGACAATCCAAGGTATCAAAGAGGAAATTTATGTGTGTGAAAGTTACAAAAGCTAAAACATCAAATTTTCTCTGGTCCCTTACAAATTCATTATAGAGGGGATGTAACCTACAGTAGGCTATTTTACCTAAACTGTTGGTAAGTGACTCGGGGTGCATCTCAAAACGTTTTTCTGGGAACTTTTATAGACGCATTTATAAACAAGATGGTCTCCATCCTAACTGGTGGGGATCATTTATGTTATCCCAATACATAGCAAATAATTTACCTGCACCACCCAGGCCTCAGCCTTGCAATATTAAATCAAAGGCTGTTTATTTCCCTACCTTTAGCTCATGTCTGGCCATGACCCAGGTGCTTCATAAAACATCAACCTTTAAGTCTAACAAATATCTTATATACATTTTGATACATTTTTTCTGCCCATCTCTCTTTATTTAATTTCCTTTTTGTTATTATTGTCTCTTAATGATGTTGTAATGTATTGCAAGAAACCCATGTGAAACGCCTTGGGGCAACTGTTGTGAAAGGCACTATATAAATTGCATTGAATTGAATACATAAAAACTGAGTATGTAACTAATTCTGTTTTAGCCAGGCCAAAGTAGCAAGTCATTTTGAAGACACCAATCCACCAGCTTTTACCTTTGATCCGACGGCCCCGACTTCTCCCTTGGACCCCAGAGGTCCCTGGTGTCCCTGTAACATGCATGTACCAGTTAACAAGTATCCTAGGAAACAAACTGACAAACATATCGTCTCCATTTATTACCGACTTGCTTATCACTAAAACAATGCTGTTAACATGCTGCTATATAAGGGGAACAGCTTTGCTTACTGGGAGATAATCTCTGAGGAGATTCAAATGGCTTTTTGTCGGTCGGAGGTCTGTTTATGGTCTGCTCTTACAGTACATAGCTGTTTTACAGTTGCCTCTTCTTTATGCCCTGAGTCTAGCATTTATATTAATGGTATTTATATACCATTAATATCAGAGGATGTTTGTGACTGTGCTCACCCGGTGCCCTTTCAGCCCTGGAACTCCTGGCATTCCCGGAAAGCCTCTTGCCCCCTAGATGGTGAAACATTCACAAGCATGTTAGCCCTCCAGCTGGACAAAGCTTTCTGGTCCTGTCACATACAGAAATGTGATCCACAGTCCCATTCTTACTGGAGAGCCGGGGAATCCCACTTCTCCTGTATTCCCTGCTTTCCCAGCTTCTCCCTGATGAGGAATGAAAGATTGAGTGTTATTGGGATCATCAGTGTAGGTGTTCTTACAGTAGAGATGGTCAAATGCAGAACTGCTTAAGGATTTTCACTTACATCTTCCCCTGGTTTGCCGGGGGGACCATCTGGCCCACGTGACCCAGCAGGACCCTACCATACACAAGCGTAGGATTATGATTGGGAGGAACAGGAAATAGATGCTCTTCTGAAAGGCAAAAGAGCTGGAGAGCCTGAGCTCTGTATTTTTATAAAAATATTTTTATTTTTATTTTATCCATGTCTCTGTGAGCTCTGGTCTTCTGTGACCTGTGTGTGTCTGTGAGGTTTATGTCTCACCATCGGCCCTGGATCCCCAACGTCACCAGGCGGCCCCTGTGTTCCTTGAGGGCCCTAAGACAGGAGAGCAGAACATGTCAGGGAAGGGCATCACATCGAGTTTGTTGGAGAAGTTGTCAGTTGATTTTTGACTTACAGGTGCTCCAGCTGGCCCAGGAGGACCTCTCGCTCCAGCTTCACCCTGAAACGAAGACAGGCTGTCACAAAGTGCAGTACTTAGGCAGACTTGTCAGCGGTGCCCCATCAAGCTCCTGCAGGGCAGCACAGCCCTCTGCTTACCCTCGTTCCAGGCATCATCCCGACTTGGCCTGCTAATCCAGACTTTTCATCTAAGCCAGTGGCCATGTGAGAAGCCAGATGCCCCTGAAATGTGGGGGAGAATCTGCTGTTACAGTGTGTAAAATGCTGGACTGAAATAATAGCTGCACTCGCCCTGTTTGAGTGAGATCTCTAGCTTTTTGGGTTAAATAAACCTCAGCACTAAAGCAAACAGCTGCTCCCACCCAGGATGTGACCAGGGGGAACAGGACGTCATGGGTGTTGGCATTTACCCCTGGGTGAGTTGGATGTCCAGGAGGTCCGGGCTCTCCTGGCTGTCCTGGTACACCTGGTTCACCATCATACCCTGGTGGACCTCGCGGACCCTAAAAATAGATTTAGGATTTCTATCTATGCATAAATACATTGAAATACACTGAAACAGCCACAGCTTGCTGGCATGTTAGAGTATTGTTAGTTTTTAATTAAAGCCATAAATAATTCCGGATTATTCCTGGTCAAACAAGTTCAGCACATATACTTATTTTCAGATTTGTGAACAAGCTGGTGACTGACTGAATTATGCTCTGCAAAAATGTTCTGGGTTCTGGGTGTTTCCTGTATTTCCTGTTTCAGTTTGAGTCCTTAGTAGTTTATTTTTAGTGGTGGTAAACTATTTTATACGTAACCAGCATGTTGATGTCATATTTTTTTCAGAATACACTTCCTCAAATACAGTGATGCTCTAATGGCAATGATTAATATCATCATTAGTTACTCAATTATTGTATGTGGTTGACTGCAAAACCAAAATGTCTTTTTTATGCACCATTTTCTGGTGTATTTATGTACTGCCACACAATCTTGTCAAGTGCCTTGGTGCAACTTGGTTGTGCTTTCACAACTTGAAACGTGAAATATGCTACATAAAAATAAATCTAATTGAATTGAATTTAGTAAATTCTCCAGTATAATTCTTCCCATGTATATATCATTAAGTCACATTTTTCTCCAAGAAATGGTCATTTAGGGGTCTTCAGCCTGTTTGTGGCATTGCAGAGTCACTCAGGAATGCATGATGTCATCTGAGGCAGGGGTTAGAGCGTAGTTCTCAGATTCGCTTGTGGGGTTATAGTGTGGTTCCCTGATTCACATGCAAGGGTTAGAGTGTGGTTCACTGAATTACACGTGGGAGTTAGAGCACAGTTCTGTGATTCAAATGAGGGGATAGACTGCGGTTCTCTGATTTATGAGCAGGGCTTAAAGCAAAGTTCTGAGACATACTGGTCGTCCTTTGCTGCCACGCTCTCCTCTCTGCCCTGGTGATCCTGGAGGTCCCTGTTTTGGTTGGACAAAGAGATAAAAGGTCAGATTCTTATTTTGAATGAGTCTGTCATCCATGCAGTGAAGCTCACACACACCAACATTAATATTAATGTTAATTATTATTTATTTTTAAATATGCCAATAAACGTGCCTCGTCAACAAAGTCAGTGTACTAAACATTATAATCCATCTTATTGAAAATGCGATGTGCCGCGGAATAGTGGATAGCTCATTGAAGCTTTACTGCCATCTAGTGTTAGGAAATGAAAATTACTATCGATGTGGGCACTGGAACGAAAATATTCAACAGCTAACTAAAGGAACCATGCTCAATAAGTCCAAAACTATGTAAACATCTCCGGTGAAATGTGAAGCAGTACAAAAAATAAAGATATGAAATAATGAGTAAAGTTGCTAAGCAACTAAATTTCTTTTAAAAATAACACTTCATGCATAGAGATGAAGGGTGTTACCCCCCAACTTACCATCAGACCTGGGCGACCTCTGATACCTGTCACCTGAGAGAGAAATTCAGTCAGCTTTAATGTCACATATACATGCAGCAATGCATTCTGGGAAATACAGTGGTAATTGCAGAAGGGTTCTTACCACTGGCACGTCTCCAGGTTCACCCTTCTGACCCTAAAAATACAGGTTTTAAAATTGTTTATTGAGGTGCATGCTTTACTTTGATGTTTGTTGTTGTTGGTTTTTGGCGTTGCCATGTGCTTGGATGTCATGGTGAGATGTTGGACTTACCTTGTAGATCCGGCTATCTGAAAAACATGAAAAACACATGGTCAGCTTTCCTGTACATGGCATATGGCACCCACATACACCCTCGGCAGACGTCTGCTTTTTACTCTGTCCTCCTTCTCTTCCTTACACCACAGAGCCTCCTCTACATGCACTGAACTTACTCTTTCATGGGGTAATGCTTTACAGGTCTGCATTTGGTCCATGTGGACCTACTGGACACCCACCGGGTCTGTCGTTGCCCCCTGCCTCGCTGCCACCACCCTGGCATACGGGGCAGCACTCGCCCGGAGGGATGGACATGCTGTCGCAGCCGATCAGCTCCTCGCAATGGATCTCGTCGCAGAGGATGGCCCCACTGTCGCACACGCAGATTCGGCATGGCTCTGACTTCCATATGTCCCTGTTGGCATAGCTCTGCCCATTCTCTGTACAGCCAAGGTCATCCCCTGCAGACATCACAGGTCAAAGAACAAAGGAGTTCTGCCTCATGTTCATGATGAGCTTTTTTGTGCCATTTATTCTCATTCTCACTTTTACAAGCACCGTGGATGCTGGTGAAACATATCTGAGAAACTGCCTCACTGCCTCTGCACCATGTCTGCTCCTGTTGTTTTTGCAGCCATAAAAAAAATCGCACACTCTGGTTCTTTACAAAGACCATGTGTGTATAAACGATGCCCCTTCATAGCCATGAGGCCAGGTGGTCAGATCTCCCAGCTTTGTTTTACAGTGGACCAAGTAAAGTGTTCCAGCCTCAGCACTACCTCAAGGCCTCACTTTAATGGCGGGAGAAGTTATGGAAAAGGTGGTGCTGGATTCCTCAAAGCCACTGGTTCGCAGACATTTACTAATTTCCTCTGTTTATCCGTCCCACAAACGTCTGACTCGCAGCAGCCTAAACCGGATGTCCCCTGAATGACTTGAAGAACCCGTCTTACTGAAGCTGTTACTGATTCCCTGAAGTGCTTTTCTGTTCTGGCATCTACTTAAAGGGATATTAGTATGTGCAGGGAATGTTTTAAAGTTTATATTAAAATATTAATTCTACTGAAGATTACATATTAACTCAGTAATCTCACTCTGGGCAGCTTGCTTTCATGAAATGCCAGTAAACAGGAGAACTAAAAAAGTATAATGGAGTATAAATAGGGTGTTTCGTGTCCCTATGGTTTAGTGGGCCTCTACTGCCTCACATCTCCTGTGTTGGGCCTTTGAATCCCACCTTCACTCCGTGTGTAGTTTGCATATTCTCTCCATGTCCTACGAGTTTCCCTCTGCAGTCTGAAAACACCATTAGGTTAATTGATGTCTTTGATTTACTCAGAGCATATACTTTGTTTTGTGACAGGACCCTAGCCAGCACATTCCCTTTTCATGTGCTGCTTGGGATAGGCACTGTAGGACAATTTGTGGCTGGGTTGCCGCCTTTAACTGTTTTTAAAAATGAACACCAGGTGGCGATAGTTTAGTAAATGGAAAACTTAAACACTGAAGTTAACTTCTCCTCACTTTCAAAATGAAAAAAAATTATAAATTATATTATAAATTGTATTGTGAAACCATGTCTATTAATTGTGCTTATAAATACTGTAATTGTATGCTCCTACTGACTTTTAGCAATTGCCTGTGTGAGTTTTTAAGGTTTTCCACACTGCTTTAATTGCTGATTGGTGTATTTAAATGAGAGTTAGAGGTTCATTGTGTGACATCTGGCTCTGGATGGCAGGTGTTGGGCTTGCGTTGTCTTTATAAAATATCCCTTGTCCCTTAACAGAGGTAAACGTGTTTTTGAACATTGTCAGAATTAGTGAGTTGTTGGAGTTAGGGTTAGCCCCGGTGAGGATAAATGTATGTATCTCCTCTCAGGATCCAGGTCATGGCTGACAGCTGTGTGAGATTCATGTCATGATGCTTTCAATCAAAGCTGTTTTCATGTCATACAGATTTGTGGGGGAAGGGGTTCAGGTAGCTGAGCAGCCTTTGAGTCCCCCACATTGGGGGCCCCAAGCTACGGTCTGACAGAGCTTCCACATGGAAAAGGAATCAAACAACCATGCTGATCAACATCAGATGCGTGACTCTAGCTGTTAGTCAGGCTTAGTTTAAACTTCAGACCTCTGTGTTTGTGACATATTTATTTCACTGGAAGTGAAGATTTACAATAGCTGCAGCAAAGCGACACCCAGCTTTCCGAACGGACAGAGAATAAACATCACAATTCAGACCAAACAGAAGCAGGGAATGTAATATTATTTTTTACAAAAAAATCTTTCATTTGTAATTCCAAAATGCTACTTCTAAGATGATTCAGGTCTGAGTGAAGCTCTGAATCCATGGTGTACAGAACAGCCTGTAATGAGTGAAATGAGAGAGCATTCACTGCTCTCTCTTAGTTAATGCATTGCACATGCTGTGCTTTTTGCTGACCTTGTATATAGACCCCCCCCC
>JAODKM010000001.1:51651473-51664290 GCA_026780845.1 Petrocephalus sullivani
GACCCCCCCCCCACCCGTCCCCTCCCCTTCTCCCCAGGCGAATCATGACGACTGTGTGAGGTATGCCCCTCGACGGAGAAACCCTGATGATGATTTTCCACTGGGTTCCACCACTACCCCCATCCCACCCCCGTATCTGAGACTTTGCGCTCAGTGAACTTTGGGAACACGGAAATATTCTGAATCATGGCAGACACAGAAAATGGGAACAACTGAGTTGTAACAGACGCTGAGCACAGGAATGCAACAAATACTGAGCAAAAATACATAAAGGACACTGACCCCGGAAATGTTACAGACACAAAGTAGAGAAGCGTAGCAGACACTGATCATGGAAATGTGACAGACACAGAACACAGAAACATAATGGACACTGAGCACAGAAATGTAACAGACATATCACAAAAACGTAACAGACACTGAGCACAGAAATGTAACAGGCACTGAGCATGGAAATGTAACAGAAACTGAGCACAGAAATGCAACAGACACTGAGCACAAAAACATAAAGGACACTGACCCCGGAAATGTCACAGAAACAAATTACAGAAGCGTGGCAGACACTGAGCACAGAAACCAAACAGGCACTGAGCATTAAACCATAATGGACACTGAGCATAGAAACACCACAGACAATGGGCACAGAAAAGTAAAAGACAACAAGCACAGAAGCATAACAGATAGCAAGCACAGAAACACTGACCATGGAAATGTAATGTAGACTGAGAAATGTAACAGACACTGAGCACAAAAATGCAACAGACAATGGGGAGAAAAAGTAACAGATCCTGTGCACAGACACGTAACAGATACTGAGCACGGAAATGTAACAGACACTGATCACAAAAGCATAATGAACACAGAGCACAGAAATGTAAAAGATGCTAAGCACAGAACCATAACAGACACTGAGCACAGAAGCATAATGGCCATGGAGCACAGAAATGTATCAGACAGTATGCATAGAAATGTAACAGACATTGACCATGGAAATGTAACAAACATTGAGCATGGAACTGTAACAGACACTGAATACAGAAACATAATGGACACTGAGCATGGAAAAGTAAAACACTAAGCACGTAAAAATAACAGACACTGAACACGGAAACATTATGGACACTGAACACAGAAACATCACAGATACTAAGCACAGAAACGTAGCAGACACTGACCATAAATATGTAACAGACACTGTGCATGGAAATGCAATGAACACTGAGCTTGGAAAAGTAACAGACAATGAGCACAGAAACGTAACAGACACTGGGCATGGAAATGTCACAGACACTGGGCATTGAAATGTAACAAACACTGAGCGCTGAAACGTAACAGACACTGAGCATAGAAATATAACAGGCACTGAGCGTGGAAACATTATGGACACTGAGCATGGAAACATAACAAACACCAAGCATGGAAACACCATGGTCAGTGAGTACAGAAATGTAACAGAGATTGAGTACAGAAATGTCCACACTGAACACAAAAACGTAATAGGCGCTGAGCACGGAAACATAACAGATGCTGAGTGTGGAAACATAACAGACACTGAGCATGGAAATGTAACAGACACTGAGCATGGAAACATTACAGAGACATGTTGTGAATGATTACCGACACTGAACGTGAAATATGTTTTGGGTTATTACAGACACTGAACACATTGTGAAATATTGCAGGCACATGTGGGATCTTGCAGACAAAGAGTTATGTGCAGAATTACTTTTGTGTTTCTAACCTCCCCCAAAAACCACTTAGTGTATTAAAGCTGTTTCTGGAAAACTGAACAGGGAAAGCCCTTGGCAGCACAATATAGCTTCATGGAAATAATGAGCAAGATTAGATTTTCTCGACTAAAACAGATGTCTTTTTCATGTAGGAACCTCCTACGTATGAACGCCGGTAATAGCTATCCCTGAATGTTTTTCTCAAACAAGATGAACCCTAGATTGACATGTTCTTTGATTGTTAAGAAAGGCACTCCCTCTGATCCAGAGAGTCCTCCAAAGCCTTCAAATTTGATTTGATTTCTGTCATTTTGTCATTCTTAGGGCTATCTCTTATCATCTTATCATAAGTACAGATTGATACAGTATCTGTGCTATGCCCACATATTTGAGCTTCTGTGTGAACAGGAAGTGGGAGGCATTTCAGAGTGTGACATTTGCTGACGGGCATAAACCGGGCTGCCCTGCACTTCAAAGTTCCCTGTGGATACTGCAGGCGGCACCCAGGATGTGTTAAATGCCTGGCACCCCCCACATATCCCAATGGTTGCAGTTCTCAGTGCAGAGGGCACTGAATCCTGGACAGTTAAATGAATAATTACAGGTTTGTACTCAGGGGACTGTTGTTCCGTAGAAAAACACATTCTGGCCTGATTCCTGCAGCATAACCATGGTTATTGAATGTTTTATCCATCCATCCATCTATTTTCTGTAAATGCTTGTCCTATTCTGGGTCATGAGCGATTCGGAGTGCAAGTTTAGCGCAGGCTAAAGGCGGACGTTTGGGGACAACCCAGGATGGGGCTCCAACCCATCACAGAGCATACTCACACATCATTCATACACACACATGCAAACCTATGGCCCTGAATCTTTTAGAGCAGGGGTGTCAAACTCCAGTCCTGGAGGGCCGGAGCCCTGCACACTTTTGGTTTTACCCTCATTTAACACACCTGATTCAACTCTTTGCAGCTAATTACCACTTCAGCTCAATCATTTGTGGTGGAACAGGGAAAGAACTAAGCTACACAGGGCACTGGCCTTCCAGGACTGGAGTTTGACACCTGTGTTTTAGAGGAAGCATATTTAATAAGTAATATTTTCTTTTCATAATTACTAAAATACAGCCATTAAGTATTATTGTTTATTGTTCTTAAACTCAGGTTGAAAATTAATTTTATGCTGTTGCTTTGCCGCTATATTTCGACTCTCTGCAAGCCTGTGGACTGAGAGCCTGGTGGCATGAGACACCCAGTGCTCATATTTAACTGTCACCCCCAACTGCAGTGACTGTGAGCAGATACTAGGGGCAGCCTCTCACTGTTTCCAATGCTTTCAAATGGGTAATGGAGCAATGTGTGTTTGTGTGTATGTGTGTGTGTGTGTGTGCATGTATGTGTGTGTGAGGGGGGAATTTTCCATTCAATTCAATTCAATTCAGTTTATTTTTATATAGCGCCCTTCACAACAGTCCCAGGGCACTTTACATGGGTGTGTTAGAATACATTGATATACATATAAAATGAATACATTGAAATACATATAAGATGAAATACATAGAATGAAAGAAAGACAGAATAGAAAAAAAAGAAAATAAAGAAAAAGCCAATTTACAACGGAGGAGGGGAACCAAAAACTTCCAAGCAGGGAGAAAAAAAAACGTCTGGGGATCCAAGGTCAACTGGCTGCCCAACCCCCCCGGGCATGCTAACATTACAGAAAATAATTCTAATGGCTTCAGTGGAGTCACGTCCCTAGAAGTCACAGAAAACTCCCAGTGATTCTTGGAGTGCCTGATGTACAGTATCATGAGACACAACGCAAAGGAACACAGAGTGACATCTTTGAGTAACAGCTGCTCCAGCTTCATTGCCTGTCCAGGCTTGTCCCCTGCCTTCCCGACAGTAGACTTTTTCACTCAAAGTGTTGAACCCCATTATTGACCCTCATTTAACTCAGGATAACCTGTATTACCATCCCTGTGGAAATGAGTGACTGTCTGTACCTCCCACACCATCCTGGGAATGTCCTCCAGTGTAGCTCTAACATGGAGGATGTCTCCCTGATTAAGAACCGACCATGAAGTCCTGAGAATCGCTAGGTATGATTCCCCTGTGCCAAGAGGGAGTGGTTAGTTTTTTTAAATGAGTCAGTTTATAAAAATGGGCACTTTTTCAATCTATTTTTCATTGTTTACTAAACAGTGGTTTCTGCACTGAACCTGTATGGTTAACGATACTTTGAAAGTGGTCTTGTAAGAAGAGCACCTTTCTGTGAGAATGTAGGTATCAGGTTAGACACCACCCCCCACCCCCCATACGTAAGGTGAGTGACTGACCCTGAAATCAAACACTGTCTATTGTGTCTGTGGAAACACTGAGCCCATTAGAGCTGAGTGTCTTCAGGTGTCTTCATCCTATTAACACTCAGTAAGACCAACCCCAAGGTGATAAGCATATGAATAACATTCATAAAGCAAGAGAAGAAGCTGGATTTATCAACACTTCCTCATTTAAAAATAAATTTTAAAATACATTTTCGGATGTGGTAATGTAATCTTCCTGAAATATTGTTACCTCCTGTCAGACACATTTGAGAGAGACACACTTCCCTGGGCTGTTGTGTTTGCTGCCAGATCAAGGGTCCAACGACTCAGGCCATCTTATGACCTCAGCTTGTAATTTCAGCACTAATGCACATCCTTATTTATTATGTCCCCAAAATCATAAATGTTTTGGAGTATTGCTGGGCTTAGAAGTGATAAGCTCCAAAATGTGAAATGAAGACACATCTGGGACATTTTTCCTGAAGCACCATTCACGGTAATCTGGAAACGTATCAGGAAATTGAGGAGAATGTAAACGGCAGCAGAATCAAGTCTGCAATAACATCCATTACCATCACCAATCTAAGCCACGGTGCCAGTGAAGACTCTGTGATGCAGTAACTAGAGGTGCACCAACTGACATCACCATGCTACTGCCCATTAAGCCATCCCCAAGCAGCGGGTCACTGCAGGTACAGTCTCTATTGCCACATTCAAGCCAGTGGCCGCTGGGATGATGTCACAACTGTACCTTAAGTTAGACCCCGTAACAGTTGTAGTGTCATGGCTAAGGAACAAGACCAGCAATACAGATCCCATTAGAGGCTTTGTTTTCCACTTGAGTGAAGTTCATATCCATTCAGCGAATGGAGAAAGGGAGAGAACACCGCAGGTCATTTTAAATAGAAAAGCAGCCCAGCACTGAAATGGGCCCTTCCACTGTGCTGCCATTTCAAACCCTGAGCCTCCCTTGGCCAATGTACTGCACTTCACAGACAGCAGGCAATTCCTGTGGATCCTCCAACTTCTCTTCAATGTTCTCAATCGACCTGAACATCTAATCACATGTTTGGAAATGTCATGTTTTAACTTCATGTTCTCTTTCATTTCTGGGGAAGAGGTGCTTTAGCAGATATGCTGGTGGTTATGTGTTTCACAGTTACTTCTGAAAAACTAAACTTTAAACAAAATGCAATTTTACGGGCCGGGACAATCCCAGGCATTCAGAGTCTGGAAAGTGAAAAATTTCTGTACTAGTGTGTTTGCAAAGTTCCTTTGCCAGGAAAGCAAAATTAAACAAGTATTTAACGTGGAAAACATGGTTATTATTTTTACCCCATAATGTACTATGCCTTTATCAGTATCAGTACATGCTGCTGTGCAGAGATGCATGGTATTTTATAATGTGTCAGTCTCACCTTGATGCGCTATTGATCTGATAAGGATGGTAAAAGTTGCTGCCGAACAGCTGTGTAATATGAGATAGCCTGAGGATAGTGTTACCCTGCAAGGTTCCATCTCTAATTGAACTGGGTAAAATCTCATTTGGGTGGAATAAAAAGTGAAGCCACATGAAGGCTGGTCAGCAACATACAGGATTAAAATGTCCCACTGAGAAGCCTCATCAAACAGATGGCATCCTCCTTAAAAGCAGGAAGGCCTTCGGAACTCAGACAGGGCCACAGGAATGAGTCACAGTAGGATGCTTGCAGTGATGGGAGGGTTAGGTTCCGTAGGGCCCTTGGTACTCAGACAGGGCCTCGGGAATGAGTCATAATAGGATGCCTGCCGCATCATGACTCCTCCTCTGAGTCATCCTCAGTGGACAGCAAAGATTACAGATGGAGGGATGAGAACTTCTATGATGACACTACTGGTTTACCCAGACACTTAGAGATCTATGAAGCACAGTGGCCAAGCAAATTTAACTGTTAATATGTTAATATGTGACCAGTGTTGGATATTTCATGAGCCAAACTGACAAGCCAAAACATACAGTGACAGGGTCCCTGGAGGAGCTGCTGTGAGTCTGTAGATGAAGGACCACCTGTGATGTCCATAGCTGAGTGCCGGTGAACCAGATGTTACATAAACCCGAACAATGGTCCATATGGTTTACACTCAAGCTAAGATGTCAACTAATCTATGTGTGTATATATATATATATATATGTGTGTGTGTGTGTGTATATATATATATATATATAAAATTAAAAAGTTGGTTACAGAAGAATGTGTATTTGACTTGGAAGAAGTTATACTGACAGTCACTGTCGACGTGGTCTGACATTACAGACTCGGCACAATGTTTTCTCAGTGCATGTGGTTTTCCAGTTAAGTGGGGATCTGACAGAAGCCCTCACTTCCTTGGGGGGGGGACCTTGCCAGGTTACATCCCAGCGTCGGCAACCCTGAAGAGGGACAGCCAGGCAGGGTGGGAGGGGCCAGCTGCACCCTGAGCTCCCCTGCCCCCTCAGAAACCTTATGTTCATTTGCTAAAAATACGCTTCACAAGAGAATAATATGTATTTTTTAGGCCACAATCTTTTAAACATCTGTCTGCCTCACAGGCCAAACAGCGATTTGGGTTAGGGAGGAGACCTGTTTTGTGGGCTTCTTTTCAGGGATTGAAAAGAAGCATTGCTCTCTGACAAAATCAGCCAGTAAATTTTTCCTTATTTCTTTTCATACTTCAAATGTAGAAATCTGATGATGTCTTCATACAAATACAGGTCACTGTATGCCAAAAGTCTCTTAATATACTTAAGTGATTAAATATTCAGAAATCAAAACAGTTGCTAGCTCTGGGTTCTGGACCCTTGGCTAATAATGTATAAAATGCACATTTTGAAGATAAAAAAGGTTCTTTGTTAGCATTGCCACGAGTACATCAGGGGTATGCCCACAAGCTTTCCATGATAAAGGCTTGTATTTTCTATCAGCTAAAATTCATTTTTTTTTTTACCCAGCTGGGGAGGTCGTTTGAGGATTTGAAATAACTTGGTCACACCTAAATTCACTGAAACAGCAGCAGCCTTTGCAGACGTAATGGTGTAAATGGCTTCCTGCATCGGATAAGCTTTTCCTCTCCCATGACAAGCGACACAGTGAATCGCCCCCCAACACAATGACCCGCCCTGACACAGACAAACATTTTTAAAAAAGAAGCTGATCCTTTCCACACACTGCCAATCACCACAGCCGCTCATAAAAGAGTGGTGGAATCAGAGGAGGGCACAGACGTGTAATTAAACTGGAGAAATTCACTATGGAAATTCACAGCTTTAAAGTAACATTATAGAATTATAATAACATTATTATAGATTATAGAAACATTATTAGGCATTCAATAAGGGGTTAAATGTCCATGTTACAAAGTGTGAGCACTGGGATCGCACAAAGCAGAATCCCTAGCACTAAAACAATTGCTGCTTAAACTTTATGTGGAAAAGTCCCATATGGGACAACTGACCCATTCATTTCCCATAATCCCTTGTGGGGCCAAGACTAGGGTTACATATCTGAGAAAGATTTCCCATCCATTCTAGTAACCTTGACCAGAGACCATAGTTATTACAAATGCAGTGTACGCTTTTTGTTAACTTGTTTTTCCTGAATATTGTATTAAAAATGCATCTCAGTGGGTCCTCAGGTAAGAGTAAGTCTGTGAGGCCTAATGTGGATGTGCTTGACATCACAGGAGCCATCACGTGGAGTCTTAATCTAAGCTCATAAAACAGCCACCATGGCCTGAGGTGGGTAAAGGAATCACATGCAACTAAGTCATCAAAGAGCTACAGTAATAAGCCTGTGAATGACCCTGAGATTGAAACAGAATTAAGAATGAATATGTTGGCCATAGACAGATGGCCAACATATTCAGCTTGTTTCCCTAAGCACTAGGCGAGATAAATAAATACTGTTACTTAAGTATAGATCAGATAATGTAGATAATGTAGCTGCTCAAAAACTCTGCTAGTGCCGTTCAGAGAGAGATCCTGCAGGAAACCAGCTTTCACCAACATGCCAGAAGATGCTGCAGCCTGCCGGGGTTTGTACTGCCAGCCGAGTCACCACTGCATCAATAAAGGGGTGCCGAATCCCCCGATATCTGAACATCACTGTCAATGGCTTCCTTCAAAAGGACCACCCACAGGCACCCACGCTACAGCCCTCTACACCACAGCCCTCTACCCACCGGCCTCCACCAGCAGGCCTCCATCCACAGGCCCCTACGGCACAGGCCCCCATGACACAGGCCTCCATCCACAGGCCCCGTGCTATAGGATCCCACCCACAGGCCCCTATGACACAGGCCTCTATCCACAGGCCCCGACGCCACAGGACCCCACCCACAAGACCCCATCTACAGGCCTAAATTCACAGGCCCCCATGCCACAGGGTTACAGTTGTCCAGCGATGATTTTCGATGAATGTAACTTTCCATTGGCTAGCTGATTAAAGGGGACAGTGGATGCACTGTACAGGTAGGGTGGCTCCCTTACATCTGTGCAGCTCCCTTCAGCCCACCATTAAGGTTACATCTCCAAATCCAGGCTGTTCTGGGTGAGGAGGGAGTGATACGCTAACAGGCAGGTGTTGCTCATACTCAATGTGAGCCAGCGAGCTTCTCCCAGTTGACATGTCACGGGAACAAGCTGTTGTTTATGTTCAGCTCAACGTTGCTGTAATGCTGTAAGAATGAGGACCCATGTCTCTGCTCAGTCCAAACAGCATTCTGTTTTTCCTTAACTTGAATGAGTGTCTTCCAGGAATACAAATCCTTCCTGGCTGAACACCGAGGAGCCCTGCTCTCGATAGGCTAACTGCTGCGGCCTGAGGAAAGGCTGGAACATCTTCCGGAGCATGAAGTTATCTATTAAATTTACAACTGTGACTGATGTTTAAAACAATGATACCACCCTGCTTCCAAAAACTATTATCTCAGCTTTTTGGGCTGTTTTATGATTGACCGTCTTGGCAGACAACACCATGTATAATGCTAAATTGATTAAACATGTTCTAGCAGCTGAGGAAAGCAGGTAAAGTGCCCTAACGGGCACAGGCCTGGGAGTATTTGGGGGGTGCTGGGAAGTAGCTAAACCAACTGTGTAAATTTCCCAGCTCCCCTCACAGAGAATGACGTATCGTTTTCCATGCAGCAATAGTTTCAAGCCCTTTGACGTTTGTCTTTAAGCGGCCTTGATATTTTCCAGGATGTTCTACCACAAAGGATGTGGCTAAGCGGCATGTTCCTCAGACCCTGTGAGGTGAGAAAGCAGAGTCCACAACCTGAGGCCTTGCGCTCCATCACAGTGAGTGCAGATCATCCCCACTGAGGGTGCCAGCACTTTATATGCATTATGAATCAATTTGGGTTACAACTGGTGAGCCACACAGGGCTGATGTTCATTGAGCTAAAGGAGGTGGGAATACAATATATCCAGCAATGGTTGGAATCAGTCTAAGAAGTGATCTAATACAGCCGTTAGTCCCAGAATTCAAACATTGGTTTAACACTGGAATTTAAAATGCTCACTTTATGACTAACATGCTTTGGGAGAAGGGAGTCCAGCAGCACTTGGAAAAAGGTGTTTTATGCTTTTTAATCCTCCGGATAAAAGCAGGATTAAACTGTATATATCTCTGTATAGTACAGACAATCTGATTTCACTGTAATGCTGGAAAACATGTTAAACAGATACATCTTGGGCTGAACAGATTCACAGCTGACTGAAGCAGATTCACATCAGAATTAAGCAGATTCCCAGGTGACTGAAACAGATTCACAGTCAACTAAAGCAGACTCACAGCTGGCTGAAGTAGATTCACAGCCGACTAAAGCAGACTTACGGCCAACTGAAGCAGATTCACAGCCAACTAAAGGAGATTTACAGTCAACGGAAAAAGATTCTCAGTTAAATAAAGCCAGTTCACAACATAAATAAGCATTTCAGATTCATAGCTGACTAATGCAGATTCACATTGGAAGATTCACAGCTAACTAAAGGAGATTTCACATCATAAATAAGCATTTCACAGCCCACTGAAGGAGATTCATAGCCGACTATTGCAGATTCACAGCTGACTGAAGCAGAATCTCATTGGAATTAAGCAAATTCACAGCTGACTAAGTAGACTCACATCGGAACTAAGCAGATTCACAATCGACTGAAGCAAATTCACAGTTGACTGAAGCAGTTGTCTGAAGATCCCTGTTCCAACTGCAGAGACTATGACCATATGGTTTCCTCTGCAGACACCCCATTGCCTTCCAGACATTTGTATATGTATTGTATAAATAACTCTCAGTACCCTTCACAGTTGTTATGAGAAAATGCCTTAAGTAACACAAAAATGCTGACAAGCGCTATTGCTTTTAACAATAGTCATATGAGCCTGTCCCCAGGCTGTGGGACACCCGGCAATGGGTACTGGGCTCTGTGGGTGAGGCTCCAGTTAACTGCATGTCTTTGGACTGCAGGAGGAAAGTACTGTACTCAGAAAAAACCCACGTGATAAAGCCCAGAGCATGTGACCAGTGGGGAGAACATGCAAATTCCAAACACATATGAGGTGGAACTCCAACCCTCTATAGCAGAGGTGTGAGGTAGCTACCCGATGAGGCCCCTAATTCACCAATCACAATTGTCCATGGAGTTCTGTCCCTCTGACGGCTTACCCCATTGGCTATGATCCCCAGACACATTTGCACATCAGCTGCTCTGATTGGTCTCAGGCTGGCTGTCTGCCTTTGCAGCTGCCTGCTCTCTGGCTTTTCTGGGCTGCTGAGAACTCTGTGCACAGCACTTCCCCCACATAGCCGTTGCTTTGTTTCTGGGGGGCCGAAGCCCTGCTGCTTTCCGCCCACAAAAATCCAGGATCAAACCCCAGCCTTCATCCTCAAGAGCCTCTGACCTCTGACCACGGGGCCTCTGTAATTGAGCCTGAAATAGAGGGGTGTGTTCTGCGGCTGTCCTCTGCAAGGGACAAACTGATTTTTAGGAGATTGCTGTAGAAATGACCTTCTTAGCTCAATTTAGGTATAATGATGGTCAAAGCAGCTGACTGCGGGCAAACCCTAGTGTTGTCTTATAGCCCAAAAAACGTACCAAGTCACAAAGTGCTATGTACTGAAATAACAGCTTGCCCTCCAGACAGAGAAAATGTCATGTTAACAGATGGTGAAATGCACACCAATGCATTATTTTAGAAGACTGGGCAGCCAGCACATGGTTAGACTTAAATCCCTGGGATACCACCCCGGTACAGTGACTGTACAGCACAGGCAATCAGAAACTTCTGTTTGCCATTTGCTCTAAATGCTGTTTCACCCTTAGAGAAATGTATGTAGAATGGCATGGTGATTATATTTAATTTTAATTTTTAACATACAACAGTAATGGGTGTACTTTAAAGTGCTGCATTGCATTGTTGTGCTTCAATTGGCCTTGTCATCTTTAAATTGGTCACAAGGGGGCCCTACCAGAGGGAACTTTCATAGGGGTTGAGTGTCTGAATGCCAGTATGGAGTCAGCGATGTCAGAGGGGAGGCACAGATTAATCTGCCCGCTTCACTGCGGCCCCTGACAGGGCTTCACTGCGGCTCCTCACATAGCTTGACTGTGGTTCCTCGCAGGGCTTCACTGTGGTTCCTGACAGGGCTTCATTGTGGTTCCTGACAGGACTTTACTGTGGCTCCATGCAGGCTGTGCATTCAGCGCTTACAGAAAGCAGGTCATAAGAGTACCGCTCTGCACTTTCCATGATGTCATGGGGCAGTGTGGAAAATATAATGTAACAACAAGCACAGTGGGTGTAAAACACAGAAAGGCAGCCCCAGGGTCCTCATGCCTGTCCGCCATTTTCAGTGTATTCCAGACAAATATTTGCCATGTTACAGTTTTTTGTCTGTGTGGCCCCCATCTGTGCCACATTAACTAGCATCTTGGCTGTTCCTCCACAAGCCTGAGAGGGACTCGATGGGAAAACCTGCCCCACCGATGGGGGGGAGGTGGCAGAGGCTTCTGGAGAATGTCTTTGGATGACAAGTAATGAGCCTCTTGGTATCACAAGAGAGTAAACAGGCAGCCCTTTGAGAGACACCCGCTTTGCACGAGTCCAGGATCTGCTCCCCTCTCACATGCAGTTTGGGGCCAAAAAAATAAAACAAGTGAATGAGAAATGACTAAGCAGAGGCACCGATTGCAGCAGGCTGCCCTTGGGGCAGTGGGACATTTAAGGGGACTTAAGCGGTAGACCTCATGTTTAACCAATAAATATAAAACCTGAGCATGACAAATCATCAATAATAGCTGTAAAACTATAGACTAATCAACTAATAATGAAGCATCAAGCCACATTTAGTTCCTGAAGAGCACTATGCCGTCCCAACCAAGAGACCATCTCGATGTTTTACATGGCCAGCGTGTTTCCTCAGACATTGCGGGATCTCACACATGTAAAGCACCACATAATAACCAGAGGCACTTACTCACCACTGTTCCCCTCCTGGCCCCTCGAGAACAAAACCTGAGTGATGGAAACAGCAAGAAACAGCAGAGTCCTGGAGTGCGAAGATATCAGCATGTCTGTGAGAAAGACATGAGCTTTCCTCGTGTGAAGAGAGAGCAAGAAGAGGAGGATGAACAGCCTATCGCTCCACCATTCAGGCACTGTGTGATCCCCTGCTTGTTTGCAGCAGACCCAGCCCAAACTGAGTGGGGGGGGGTGTGGGGGGGGGGGTTCCAGCCTTAAATAAG
>JAODKM010000001.1:51664390-51674762 GCA_026780845.1 Petrocephalus sullivani
GGAGCGCCCCTGAAATTGGTAGCAGGAAAACCACCGTAACGTGGGGGGGGGGGGTGGGGGGGGAGGGGTTACAGCTTTAAATAGGAATGCTAGCAGTCCTTCTCCTCCTCCTCCTCATCCCATGGAAGCTCAGTGGTAATCACCCCCTCTCAGACATCTGTGGCGAACACACCCGCCCAAAAATGGCCAGGCTGCATACATTGTTACCTCACGGCTAGAGTGCTTCCAAGACGCTGAGCACTCCGAGAACATTCACAGAACATTCTAGCTGTGTTTGTGGGTGAGCTGGGGTTAAGGCTCTTCCTGGACTAGTTGCTTAGCAGCACCATAAAGTACTGTTTTACTGCAGTCATTTATTACAGCAGTCCTAAAACTGACTGGGAGGCAGGAGAAAATGAAGAATACTATGACCTAAAGTGGCCCAATTTGACCAGTATTACTGTGATAGGATTAAGTGGAGGCTGAAATATGTGTTTCCAGTGGACGTGGACAGCTGATGCTAGCTGTTTAGAAATGTTTTCTTCTTTGTACGTAATTTTATTTTGGTTAGCTAAACTGACCAATAGAGAAGGGAATTTTACCATCAGGCTTGTTGACGTGCCATGTGCCTCTTTCCTTACTTACTATACTCCTCGAAAGACACATTATATATTAAAGCTACACCGGGGATGAGGTGTTTGTTACTGTTTCCACAGACAGATGGCTTTGCTGGTATTGTGTAATATTTCTGATCACAACACTGACTGGCATGAAAACTGTGGCGAAACAACTGTACTCTTCTCATTTGTGTGCTGCAAAGCCTGCATTTTTGGGGGGTGAGTGTTGGGAGTCATACATATGTTTGTCAGATGCTTATCTAGCTTTGATAAAACTTTCCTCCCTCTATGAATATAAACCCCTGCCTGTATGACATAATTCTTTCCTAGTTTATTTTAGGCATTTGAAATATGCTCTGTGTAATTAATGCACTGAACTGAAAGGCACTGATACAACTTGTTAAAATTGCTGAGTGTACTGATCCAGAGACCATCTCTCACAAGAGGATCACAGTCTGTTGTTATGTTTGGGAGTCTCTCCCAGGGCCGTGAGGTTTTGTATGCATTGAATGTGGGGCCTGCATTTCCAGCAGCTGAATTAGATTTTTTCAGCGCTGCAAGTTTCCCTGGCTTTTAGAGAAACACTCAGTTACATACATCATGAGTATCCCACTTGTGAATTTCAACTGGCACTAATTACTCTAATTAAACTTTCTATGACTAGACTTTGGATTTCTGTATCGTTACAATAACAACATGGACACCATTACACGTTTTGGAGACCAGTCCATGTTAGAAAGTTTTTCACAGCTCAGAGGTGGGAGTGTTGACTTTTGAAGAATTTTAAAGGACACGTCTGCTGGTCAGAAAGGGGAGTGCTCTTCATTACAGGCTGTCACTCAGGATGAGTGAATCGCCTGTACTAAGACATCCTTTACGGGTTTAATCTGGAAGGTGGCTCTGGTTTTCAAATCAACAGCACCTAAATTAGCATAAAATGGTTAGAACTGTTTCCACTCTGCTCCCTTGCCTGTACATAAGAACTAAACCATATTCGTGCTCTGGGTTTTATGAGGGGGAGAGCTGGCCTCACTGTCTGCATGGTGTGGGAGCAAACCCCACGCGGGAAGAAAAGCGCATGGTAGCCCTCCTCCCCTTTCTCTGTGTCCTTTTCTCTCCTTCTCATATTCTTCCTCCTTTGCTCTGTCCATCAAGCCCTCCCTGTTTCCATATCTGCAGACTCTACAGTGGGAGGTGATTGGACCATTGAGTGTGATGGAAGCAGATGGTCAGATAGTCCATTGTTTGTGTCCACCTTTCCCTGCCAACCTGAAGATCACGGAGGCCATATTTACACAGGAGTGATGATACATGTGTGGTTTTTTTAGAATTATTATATGTTTCTTTTTAGAATTATTATATGTTCCAGTGATACATGCAGCTTATCAAAGCATCTGATGTTTTATTTTACATATAATTCTAATAATAACTGTATAGTCTAAGTCTCTCAAAGACCATAAGCTGTGACCATTTAAAATGAGTAAGTCCTGGATATTAAGAAGGAAAGACATGAAATCTCCCTGAGGTCTGTATGTAACCCCTCCATACGTTAACTGTACTTCATAAAAACCAAATGGGATTTATTAAATTTAAAAACTCATTAATACCTCAGATTCAAAAAGCTTGCTGTATGTTATGTAGAGCATGAATTCAGGGGATGCTGGCATTCACCATGAAGTTTTACGTTGAATGGCTCAGTGTAAAATTAGCTTGACTGTTTTATCCTGCTGACAGGGAAAGATTATCGCCCCTCCCCCCACCACAGGCCCCTGTAGTGTCGAAAAACAGGTGAAGCCAATATTCCCATAAGGTCAGGAACACCACATCTGTGACCCTCTCACTGACCAGCTCATCCACAATGGGAATCCCAAAGACACGGTCCCTGTGGAGACATTTGAATGTTGATATTTAAGTCCTGGGGGTTTGGAAGATATTTAAATGGTAAATGCAAAGGAAAAATCTGACTCTCTGTCAGTCCCTTGTACCTGCATGTCTGTTGTTAGTTTGAGGCTGATGCGACACTGAACAATCCAGTACAAGGTGACTGAAGCCTGTGACCAGCTGACTTTAATCAGGTGGACTGTAGGACATCTTGGCAGCCGTCTTGTTTCTGTGGAGAAAGCGACCACGTCACAGGCAGGTGAATGGATGGATGGAGAGGTGGCAATGCCTCAGGCCTGCAAGTTCACCAAGTATTATGACGCCATTGGACAGTGCTGTAAGACTCAGCTAGATCTCAGTTCCGGATCTCGGCTCTGGATTTTGGTTCTGGTTCTCTTCAGCTTCGTGTTTGTTGTGGTACTCGGTATGAACCTAGAAGAAAAGAGGTAGGGAGTCTAAGTAAAGGGACCCTTGTGTTCCTGTGTGCCACGCTCAGCCTTACAGTGGGAAACACGTCACTGGGCAGGCCATCTGGGAGATACATGCATACAGCTTGACTTTTAAACAAATGCAGGGTTATCATTATAAAGCTAATTATAAGCTGTATGAGACACATGAAACTGGATATTCTGTTGGCCTTCCCTAGTTAAATAACCCCTGACTTTGCCTTTGGGTTTTTTCCTAGGAATGGAAGTAATTATTAAAATCTACTTCTCCATGGAAACCACTGCCAAAATATTGCTACAAACAATTTTTGAGTCCAGAGCTCACACAGCATTTGGAAAGTGTGATGTTCCCTCACTGTGAGGCAGTGTGTGTGTGTTTTTTTTTGCTGGCAGAAATTACATTTGCTTTGTGAAACACACAGACACTCTTTAAAAGCAATTAAAAATTTTATTTGGTTTTTAGCAAGGGGCCTGGTCCTCTCCCTAAGCTTGGCACTCTGTACATCTAGATGACGTTTTTTAGGTATATTTCTCCTGTGCTCTCTTGTTCAAACAGGCTCCAACATTAAGAGCATTGATGTGGGGGGGGTGTCTGTCATACACAATGTGTACCTGGGGACACATCATGCCCCTCTTCCTTTTATTTTTAGAAGCTAGTTTGATGTCAGGAGGGTCGCTCCCATATGAGTACCAAGTCATCTCTCTATCAAGTCCAAATAACCATGCCCCATCATATTTACTGAACTGCTTCTCCCCTACCAGCCTCCCTGCAGTCTTAGATCTTCCTCTACTGGCTCTCTCCTCATCCCCCCATCCAAATTACATGGCTTTGGTGACCGCGCATTTTCCCGTCTAGCTCCCCGCCTCTGGAACTCATTCCCCACTGCCATTCGTCTATCAACCTCTGTTTCAGATTTTAAAACCAAGCTAAAAACCTTTCTTTTTCCTAAAGTGTTTAACCATCCCAATCCATAATGTGTTATTGGTGTTGTGTGTTTTTTGTGTTCCGTCTATGCAAACGTCTTTGAGTTCTTGTGAAAGCGCTATATAAATACAATTAATTATTAATATTAAGTCACTAACAAATGAATACTAAGTGAGCTCTTCATCACTCTCGAATGCATGAATAACCTTGCATTGATTTGTTGCACAAAATTTGATCAACATGTTACACCCGAATTCCTGAAACCTGTGGATCTGTTTTCCTTTAGACTGTTAGCCGCTTGCTGGCAGGAATGATCCGGAATTCTCTATGGTAATGTAAGCGGCGATGTGGCTTCCTGTGCCTGGGCGCTCTCCCTCTTCGTCTCCTGCACGCTTCTCACCAGCTCCTGAGTGTTTTTACACATGGCTTAGCCCCCCCCCAAACCAGATGGCTTTTCCGTGTGCTGCTCAGAGTGCTCCGGAAGGCATCTCTTGTGACAGCAGACAGGAACTAAGGCGTGTGAGCTATTGGTTGTCAGGTATCTTGCATCCCTATCTGGACCTCTTGCCCAACTTTTTGCAAACTTTTATCATAGAAATCTTATACTTCAAATAGTCACAACTTTACTATAACAGGACAAGACATTTCATCTGATTGGTTCTCTCATTCCCATTTACGAATCTTTTTTCACCCCTCTCAGTTTTCATTCGATATGTAACTGGCTAAACACTGGCATGTCATAACAATTCAGCACCAAACCTAGCATTGGTTTGTATGGACAAGAGTGATGATTATAATGTTTAAAGCTGATTATCACCCATTTACTTTGGCTGTTGCGCAAAACTTTCAAGGTCAATAAAGACCACATAATAAATAAATGATGTACTGGAATGTTCCATCTCCTCCATCACACAGTCACATGTCTGCTCACATTTAGCTTCACCTTTGAAGTTTAACTTGCTGTAAACCACACCATATAGCCGTCGGCCTTATCTGTGCACCTACTTAATAGAAACTGCTGGAAAATCTGGAGGACTGACCACAAAGATACTCTGATGTGGGTGTGGGTGTGGGTGGCACCCCCTGCTACTGTAGGCAGGACCGACACCATAATTGTTCTGCGTCAGCCTGATGTGGTTCAGGGCTCCAGCAAACTGCATGAATCTGCCCTCGTTTCTCATGTGAGATCCTTTTCGATATTTTCTCTCTCTATTAGTGAGTTAAGCACCCTGAGAGAGGAGCTCTCTCTCTTCCTCTTGTTCTCTAAACATTATTCATCACACCATTATCTCCCTGGGACTTGGGAATGTGATGGGCAGAATGTTCCAGGCTGTGAAACGAGGCTGCGCTTGCCTTGTGTGCAGTATGGCAGACAGGGGAAAGTATGACTATAGTTCACTCTGGGGAAATAAAGCCCAGCCCTGCACAGATGTGTGCTGTGCTCACTGTGCATTTGGCCTGGAAACTCATTCTAATTGCAAATCATTTTCCCCATATAAAAAGGTTGCTGTTTACACAGTGACTATCCAGAAAGCATAATGAAAGATTGCCGCGCGACATTCTCCTCACGGCCCTGTAAAAGCACATCCAGCTCTAGCGCTTAATGACAAGGTAATAAATGTCATAATCTAAAACAGCATTTCACAAACAAATCCTCAGGGACCCCCAGACGGTCCACATTTTTGCTCTCACCCAACTCCCAGAGAACTGGGAGAGACCAAAAATGTGGACCACCTCAGGGTTCCAGACTGGTTTCAGAAAAAATGGTCTAAGAGAACTTAGAAATTCAATGGTGTTTCTGTTTCTCCTATGAGGTGCTTACAGAGCAGCACTTTGGATGGGCTTGATTGTGAAATGAGCGCTAAGGGTTTCAAGCAGACCTTCAGTGAAGGAGCTGTTAAGATGGCCCATTGCTTCAATCATCCAGAAAGATTTCAGTGGAGCATGCTGCTTTTGGTAAGCTCACTGTAATTCTCGTTGTGATGATGATGAGATCGCCCCTACTGAAACCAGCACAACCTTTCGGCCGCCTGAAGGTGCCAGGGTAGCATGCTGTTCTAATGTTACCTTGAGGTTTGTTGATTTACATAAGGAAAGCTGTGTTTTCCAGCTGGTTTCTAAGTTATGAGCAACATCCCAGTCAAAGTGTTTTCCAAGGGTGAAGTGATGATAAAACATCAACAGTACTGTGATCTGTGTTTCAGGCCATCACGCTGTATTTTACTCAGTCCTCTAAAGAACAAGCAGAATCCAGAAATATGAGTATAACGTCACTATTGTGTTTCTTTGGTGAAACATGGATGTTCTGTTTACCTCCTCTGTGCTGAGGTCATTGAGGTCCAGGAGAAGGTATGGTGCTGATGTAACTTTAGCACATGTGATGTACAGATTACATCCATCCATCCATTCTATAGCATCTTTTCCTGGTCAGGGTCACGGGGGTCTGGATCCTTAACCAGACATATAGTGGGGAGTCCATTAAACCCCCAACCCTGGAGGTGTGAAACAGCAAAGCTATTACTGAGCCTTTTGTAAAGTACATTTGCTCTTTAAAAGTGTGTGTGAATTTCTGATTGTACCACAAACTGCAGGATGCTGGCATGTTGGGGATGGCCCCTTTATAACGTGCCATAGCTGCACCCTCCTGGGTCACCACTAAGAATTGAATTTTCTGTATTAAGAGGCTTCTGCTCAAGGCTGTTTCTCATGCATCATCCAAGATTTCAGCTGGACGGCACAGAGCCGCATACGGGGACATCCATTGCGTCAGACAACACGTGTACATCTGCTGAACACGTTTGCATAGTGGAGGGGGAGCCATGTTCACCATAAGCTGTAATCAAATGACTTTATGAAAATATAAATGTACTCCAGCACAGAGCTCAGAGTTGTGTAAGGAACCATGTCTCTGCAGCTAATTTGACAGCAATGAGCTGCAATTTCTTTGATTTTAGTGCTGGGCGGTAGGTTTCTCAGTCGTCAAATCAAAAGCGTGGATGACAAACCCTGGGCCTCCAATTCCCGCTGGAAAAAAAGGGGCCTACAGTGAGTCATCGCACAAATATGTGCCGGCTGAACATGAGAGTCATTTATAAGAGGCTTTCCACAGGACGGGTAGTCTGCAGCCCTTATGGCCTTGACTGTTTTACTACTCAACAGTGACTGTGTGTCTGTGCCGACCCTACTGCAGTATCCATTTTGTTCAGCCTCTGTGATGACCTGTATAATCACATTGTAGCAGATAGCTACATCATGGCCAAATGTTTTAGAATCAGAATCAGAATCATATTTATTGGCCAAGTGTGTGTGTGGCACACACAAGGAATTTTTTTTCGGCAGTTGGTGTCTCTCTGGTACATTGCAATACAACAAAAAAACAAAAAAAGTACAGGATAGATACAATATAAATACAGACATTAAGACATTATTTACAGACTGTACATAAAGTGCAACAACATACAATGTGCAATGTTGGATCAGTGCAATGACTTCCTGAACCCAGTTCAGCTTGCATGAGGTTATCATGTCTGATCCTAGGAAGTCCTCCCATCCCTGAAGGTAGCAAGATGCTGTGGCTTAACACGTATTTGCTCTCTTTATTCAGTTATTTTTCTCAGTTTCTTTCACTGAAGTGTTAATTTAACAGCTCTCAGAAGCAGAATCATTGGAGGGACTGTCAAGTATACATCCTGGTAATGACCTGAGCTTTGCAAATGTGACGTCCAGAAGAGTGTGTGGGGTTAAGGTGTGGGGTTAGGGTTAGGGTAGATGGCAGATATGCTGCATTGTGTGGATCACTAACTGACCAACATTGAATCTGACAGTTAAAGAAGGTCACTTGTTTACAATGACAGTGATAGGGCTCAGCAGTGACCTTCTCAGCTGGCAGAGTGAGGGACGAAGTAGTGATATTATCAGCTGGCAGAGTGTGACAATTCAGCAGTGATCTTCTTAGCTGGTGGAGTGTGAGGGCTCAGCAGTGATCATCTAAGCTAGCAGAGTGCAAGGATTCAGCAGTGATCTACTAAGCTGTCAGTGTAAGTGCTCATCAGTGATCTTAGCTGACAGAGTGTGAAGGTTCAGTGGTGATCTTCTAAGCTGCCAGTGTAAACAGCAGTGATCTCAGCTGACAGTGCAAGTGTTCTGCAGTGATCTTCTCAGCTGGCTTTGTTGCTCTGTATTTCGCAGGTCAGTAACTGGAGGGGGAAGATCGCAGCCGCATATGTGGGACTTTCTGGAGTGCAGAGAGCTCCCATGGAGCATACCATTCCTTTTTAAAGGTGGGACTTAATTTTATTTTTTCCATCTTTGTATGACGAACTTAGTAATTTTGGTTTGACATGGCAGGTGACATGATGCGAGTGTGGGCATGTGTGGAGGTATATAGGAGCAGTAGACATGTGTCAGAGTAGCAGGTGTGTGCTGAAGAACAAAACTTGTCAGCAGGAACCATGTGACCATGATGAACTAGACCTAAGCTCTGAGTGCCTTGTTGGGTGAAACTGTATATTGGAAGTGATGGACAGGAGTCATTGAAGCTGCTGGTCCATAAAACTTCTAAAAAACTTGTGTCCGGAGAATGCTCCCACTTTTACATTCCTGTATGCAATGAGAGCTCTAAGTAATTCTAAAATGAAACACTGCTTGTAGCTCCTGACTAGCCGTGTTGTCATGTCAGACAGCCCAGAAGCAGCATGATAGTCTTTCTTTAAGGTTCCTTGCTCATTCCACCCCCATCCCTGTCTCATTCACTTTCCAGTTTTCTCCTAAAAATTATGTAGCTCATGAAGGACAGTATTTGTGAATCTGAGTAACATGTTTATTCAAAACGAATAATTGCCAGTCACAAGATTACTACTGTTGCTTAATAGCTAGGAAATGACTTACCTTTAGCTGCAGTGAAACTGGGCGGAAGACTAATGCTTGGTAAACATTTTATTTTATTTTAACTTTCCTCTGGAAAATGAGCTGAATGTTTCAAACATGTGGATGCGTGCCAGGTCTACATAAGTGGTTTGGCATTTTATCCCTGGTCTTTCAGACACAGAAACAACAGAAGTATTTTTTTTTCTTTTCGACATAAAAATGCCTGCCAACCTTATTGTATGAATGCTTTCCTGCATGACATATGCGGCTGGAAGGCTTTCCAACCAAAGCCACAGTTCATTAGTAAATACAGCTCCCAGCACTAATACAGAGAGCACAACTTTAAGAATTTTAGTTCTAAATTCAGAAGGATAAACAAGGCTGAACACGTACATTTTACTGGATGAGAGTTGTAAGTCATGACTGGTTTTGATAGGTCATATAAAGGCTAACTGGCAAGTTAATTTAAAAGGCAGATTGTTCATTGATATATGTGGTTAGCATACGTGTTAAATGTAGCACTTTGGAGTTGGCTGCCATATTCAGGACTTGTGTGGGCTCACTCTGCAATCTGCAGTCAGACGTATTCATCAGGCAGTAATAACTGAAGTTACAATGAGGCAGGAATCTGTAGTGTGCTCTTCAGTGACAGCAATGACACTGGAGGAGGGAATAATGGCTTGGTCTGTAAAGTTACACCACAAAGTCTCTCTTTTTGTGCTATGTATGCACTCTGTGCTCTGTAGGACTTCATAGTTAACGTCTGCATAGATGGAGGATTATCACGAGGATGTTCTGCAACACGTGTTCCAAATGATTCGCTTAAACATCACTGAATACATCACATTAAACCAAAAAGCCATGCTTTTTTGTTGTGTTGATAGACTTCAGAGATCCCCCAGGGTTAATGTGTACCCCAGATCTATGAACTGTGGGGGCCGATGCGACGCCCCCAATGGAAAGGGGCTTTGGCTCTGCACAGTGTCACTGCAGTATCTCCTAATCTGCTTCCTGTCAGGAGATGCAGGGGTCTGTATGTCACGAAAAGACCCAACCCCACCATACTTATAAAATAAAGAAACAGGCACATCGCTGTCAGCTTTTTACAATACCTTCATTTAGTTTCAGTCATTTTTACTTTAGTAACATGACTGATGCATTATTAGCCTCTTTATAAAATTTTGTTCGTAATTTCCTTTTATGAGGAAACAGGCAGCTGCGACAGACAGCCCCTGGCATGTGTCCCACTGGCGCTGTCATGTCCTAAGGTATTTATTTAGGACCAGCTGCTTTTGCGCTTACAGTGTGTCAGTGCGTGTTTCTCCCCCAGGGGCGCCCCCCCCCCCCCCCCCCCAGCCTGTCGCGGCACTGCTACCTGACCAAAAAGTGGCAGACCAGGGCAGGCTTACACGGCGCTCACAGGCGCGGACGCCAGTACAGCATGCCCCTCCCCACCGCTGACATCAAAAGTGTGGCAGGAAGTCAGCGTTAGCAAAAGGAGGGTAGACATGGAGAACGGGGGGGGGGGGGGGGGGGGGGCAGGGGGGTTGTGTTCTTGTTTTTGGAGTTCCAATTGGGGGGGGGCCTAGGACCGGGTGTGGGGGGGGGAGGTGTTTTGAGGGTAAGGGAAAGAGGGGGGGGGGGGGGGGGGGGGGGGG
>JAODKM010000001.1:51713242-51726049 GCA_026780845.1 Petrocephalus sullivani
GGAGAATTTTTAGGGGGGCTGAGTACAAATGTTAGGGGGGCTAAAGCCCCCCTAAAAATGGCCTAGCTACGCCCATGAGTAAAATATCGATTGCTGAAAAAATCCAAGTTTCTTTTTCATTTCTTTCTTTGTAAAAAGAAAAAACTCGCAAAGACGTTTTGAGGTGCTGAAATCATGCTTTATTTGATCAAATAATACAACTCAAGGAGGTTGCTCTTATAGGTAAAGCTACATTAATAAATTTAATAAAACCAAAGTTCAGGACATGCAGATAATGCATTTGGTTTCCAACACATTGTGTGATGGGACACAGTGCAGTACATTTGCTTGGTAGGTGCCCTGACTAAGGACAATGTTAAGTTCTAAAGGCGAACACACTTACTTAGACACACAAACGCACACACACACACACACACCAACACATACAACCACAATGCACCCAAGCAATCCTCCAAGAGGTGGCACTGTTTCTGCAAAGAAGTACTTGAATGGCCTGAGTGAAGTAAAGGCCAGGAGATGTTCATCTCTCGGGTCCAGTCAAGCAGTCTGCTGCCAGAAACAATGCACATAAAACAATTTAGCTCACAATGTGCAGGCCGCTCGCACTGTGGGCATCTCAATAAAATCCTGTAGTGACATCGTCTGTCTGAACATGAGACCTAGTTGGGCAGCTTGCATGAGGGTTTACAAACTGCACTCAAGGTCTTATGGTCATGTAAAAAATTCCTGTGACTAAGGTGAAACTTATTGCACTTGTGGTCATACAGTGCAAGTCTCTACTATTCTAGGAAAAAACATCAACAGGGAAGCATCTACCTGCTGAGGCAATCTTGACATCAACATACTGTTGAGGCACCGAGTTTAGTTTTAGGTTTTTCAGGGTATTCGTTTTTTTTTTTTTGTTTAAAAAAAAAAAAACTTTCTCCTGTTAAACATTCAGTTCCACTTCTTTAGGGTAATATTGCCATAAATAACAATGCATACATTTTCCATAACCGGTATATTCGGCTATATACATTATGTACATGTCACAGAAAAGTGGCCCAATAATCAGTCGAAAGTCAATTACCCAATATGGCATTTTAACATGTTACATTTTAGTCTAGTTTGGCATAAATTAATGTTGTTTGATATAAAAATAATTAATATTTACAATAAGTCTTAATTATCTAAAGCACTTTTTGCTCATTTAATACATGAGGAAATGGAGAAAAACCACAGCCTTGATCAGGCAAACAGTTACAGAAGGTGGAGGAACGATGAATGCCTGGGGATGGATGAAGGAGGGATGGCAGGCTTAAAAAGACAGCATGTGTTTACATTGATCGAATGCTGATGTGGACAGTGGCAGTGTCTGAGCCAAGCTCATTAGTCAGTTTTAGGGTGTAAGGTCCAGCATCTTTCTCTTTGACACCACTGATAATGAGGGTGGTGAGGTCCTCTGTAGTTTCAATGTGGAATCTGCTGCTCCCCTCATCTTTTAACAGTGTCCTACCCAAACGGGACCATTAAATGTCCAAGGGCATCCCAGAGAAAGCACAGGCCACTGTGAGGACCTTGCCTTCCTCTACACATATGTCTTCAGGGAGAGCTTCAATTTTAGGTGGTGTACCTATTGCTAGGAAGTAATTTAAGAACACAAGTCTTAAAAATACAAAACAAATAAAATACATGACCGAATTATACCAGGATGATTATGATGCATCGGAGTACTGGAGTTGCATCAAAATTTGTCAAAACTTACTTTGAAGACTCTGTGATGTAAATGTATGGCTGCCCATTTTTTCAGTGATTGCTGTTACAGACTTTGATGTCATAGAGGACACAAATGTGGCCTCAGTCATGCTGGTGCTGCTGAAGCTGGCTTCCTGCATGGAAGCAGCCAGACTTGTCGACATTTCAGAGATTCCTTTGTGCGTGACTGACATACTAGTGAATTCCTCAGACATGGATGTGTGGACTTCCTCATGACACTCAGTAGAAACAGCTTCAGGTTTGAGGACAGCTGAAACAAAATTATAAATATTTATTTAATGTTTTTGGTATGTTACTCGCTAAAAGAACTCTAAGTTCTTTACATACCTTGGATAGTGACACAACAGCTTGTTGTAGAGGATCCAGCAGTATTCTTTGCAATGCATTTGTACACTCCACTATCAGAAACCATAGTCTCATAAATCTCCAGATATGAAAATCCATCCTCTTCATATATATCATATCTTCCACCTTGCAAAAGCACCTGCAAATAAAGATAAATGCAAAGCAAGCATATTGTAAGTGTAAGTATTCCTGTAGGTAGTGCATATTATTTATTGGTTCTAGTAAGAATTTTTGTATTAACAAGGTTCCTAACTATTTTACCTGATCCCCTTTCATCCAGGAGAATTCCGGTGCAGGATTTCCTGTTGCTTTCACTGTTAGCTTTACAGTCGTTTCTGGATGTGCTGTAACATTAGTGAGACCAAATGAGATGTCTGGTTTTGTTGCAGAAACTTTCCATGGAGTTGGTGACTTAACTCCTAGGGGGGATTTAACTCTCTGTGGAGAGCCAAGGGGCTCAGGAGATCTACTTCCTTTAAAGGACTGGATCACTTCAGGTGATTTAATTCGAGACTCTGGAGTCTTGGTACCTGAAGACAATGGAGATGTCACCCTAGGCTCTGGTGACTTCACCATAGGGGACTTGATACGAGGTTCTGGAGACAATGGAGATTTGAGTCTGGGTTCAGGGGACTTTACCATAGGTGGTGATTTCATTTCCATGGGTGATTGTACTTGAGGTTCTGGGGATTTAGCACTTGGGGACATTGGCGATTTCACTCTTGGCTCGGGTGACTTCACCATAGGTGGTGATTTCATTTCCATGGGTGATTGTACTCGAGGTTCTGTGGATTTAGCACTTGGGGACATTGGTGATTTCACTCTTGGCTCGGGTGACTTCACCTTAGGTGGTGATTTTATTCCTATAGGTGACCTAATACGAGGCTCTGGGGACTTTGCAAATGGAGATTTCACTCTGGGCTCAGGTGACTTTACTTTCGGTGGTGACGCAATAACCTTCTCTTTCGGTGTTGCCTTGCGGACTGTTAGACTGAACTGTGCCTCCTGTATGCCCTCAGAATTTTCTACAATCACAGTATAGCTGCCTTCATCTGATGTCTCAACGGGAGAAATATCTAAGGTGGACTTGTTTTCTGTTGTACTCACATGGTGACGATGAGTAGAAACAATGACCTGTCCCTCATGTGCCCATGTCACACTGGGTGTTGGGTCACCATCAAAATCACATGTAAACTTAGCGGATTCTCCTTCAGACACAATAAGAGACTGTGGTTTTGCCAGTATTCTGGCAGGCAAAGTGGTTTTCACTTCCTCATGCACTATAACCTCCTGCACTGCTGTGATCTCTACAGCTTCCACCAGCTTCTCCTCATGGACAGTCACTTCCTTCACTGTTGTCACCTCTGTCTTTTCAGTGGATTTACGCTCTTCATATTGGACGTGTTCATGGACTTCAGTTACTTCCATGTGTGTTTCAGATGATGAAGCTGCTTTCAATGAAGATACGTCAGTCTTTGTCATTTCAGGAATAAAAGGTGCGGGGGGCTGTTCATCTTTGCGAAGAGAAGATATTGTGGTGAAGCCTGCTCCTGAAACCTCTAGAGTGGCATAATCAGAGGCTTCTCCCTTTACATTTCTGCAAACAACACGGTATGTTCCACTGTCCTCTGACTGGCAGTCAAAAATATGAAGTGACAAAACCCCACTGATGTTGCTGAACTGGAATTTTCTGCCCTCGTTAATTTCCTGTCCATTGTGGTACCACTTGAATTCAGCATCTGGCTTGGCCTGGACATTCAGGGTGAATTTGGTGTTCTGGCCAACAGGTACACGGTGTGAGCGCATCCTCACAGTTACACGTGGGGCATGGTCGAGGCTGAAGGGTTGCTGAGTCACAACCTCATACTTTCTTTCCGATTTCAGGGCTGCTTTTCTTGCCTCATATCTGGACATGATGTCAACCTTTGTGGACCCCTCGAGTTTAGTGAGTCTACTCTCAGATATAACTGGACTAGGGGGGCAAATTGGTGCTTCTTCAGGGGTGAGTGACCTTCTACGTGGCACAAATGCAGGCCGAGCTTCTGGGGTATATACAGAAGGTGTAATAGTCACTTCCATTCCCTCTGATATTACTGAGGAAACTTGTACTCTTCGCTCTTTCTTTGAAACCCTAGTTTTCTCTTCAACTTCCATGCGTTTCAGTTCGCTTTGATATGAGGTCAGCTTCTGTGTTGTGGCTACTGGACGAAGCATTTCATGATCTTCTCTCTCTTCTTGCACTCTTTGTTTCTGTTTTGGAGGCCTGTACGTAACCCTCTCATATCGTTGGCGGAGATCAATGAAGCTTGGCCCGGCTTCAGATTTGGATGGAATACGGTAGGAGTCATACATTTTAACTTCCTCCTCTTTCTCCTCCTCCGCCTCATCATATGCCCTTCGCTTTGGTGGGGCATGTCGCAGTGGGGAAAGTTCGAAGCGCACAGGACTGAGACTAGGTGGAGATGCAGAAAAGCCAAGCTGAAGTTCATCTTCAAGTCGAAGCCTCTCTTCCTCAGTTCTCTTCATTGATAGGTAGTCACGAACTGGTAGGAGCAGCTCTTCATCTGACAGGTCACCAAGTGACCTTCTTCTTGGTCGATAAAAAGCCTCAGATTCAGGAGAAGATGCACGGTATCTTGCTGGTCTTACTGTTTCAAGATCATCCTGAGATGTCTTTGGAATGTGCCTAGACTTATAAATGGCTTTGATACTTGGCTGAGGCACCTCATAGAATTTGTCCCATCTAGAGAGGCGAATGCGCTTCAGGCGTTTTTGTGGATGTTTTTCCATGGGTTCAGGCATTTCATACTGGTCACGCAATATTTTGTACCATTTCATGTCAGAGAGTGGTACAAAGTATTTTATTTCATTGTCCTGCTCAAGGGCAGTTGGAGCACGGACACGCGGTTGTGGGATGTCATATGGCATGCGAAGTCTCTTTTCATCTGCTCTCTTCTTCCTTTCTTCTTTTTCTATTTTATCCTCAATTTCAACTTTGTCCTTTTTAGTCAGTGCTGGTTTATACATAGTTGCTGCCTCTCTCAGTGCCTGTTGAGCCACAGGGGTGAGTGGAGTGACTTCCGTGCCTGAAAGGATTTGTGAAAGCCTCACTTTCTTGTCAATCTCCACTTTCTGAGCTTGCTCTTTTTTCTCTGCCTCACTCTCATACTCTTTCTTCACATGAGCGACACGCTCGACCCTGAGAGTTGCTTGGCAACCTGCAGAGCCAGCTGAGTTTGTAGCTGTGACTCGATATGTGCCTGAATCTTCTGGAAGAGTATCTCTAACATGCAGGACATAATAATCCAGGCCTTCATGAATAACCTCAATCTGTGGGCCAAAAGCCAGAGGTGTGCCATCTTTCTCCCACTTCAAGATAGGTGATCCTGACACTCTCACTTCAAAGCGGACACTTTGGCCCTCTCTGCACTCTACATTAGCAAGTACGCGCTTGAACATAGGTCTTATTGTAATATCTGCAGGAGTTGGCCGAGGCGTTACCGTGAGACGTGCCTTACAGCTGTCTTCA
Source organism: Petrocephalus sullivani (assembly GCA_026780845.1). NCBI lineage: Eukaryota > Metazoa > Chordata > Actinopteri > Osteoglossiformes > Mormyridae > Petrocephalus > Petrocephalus sullivani. Next base: position 51,718,872 of record JAODKM010000001.1, read on the forward strand.
CCAAATCTGTTGCGAGCCACAACTGTGTATTCTGCATCATCCTCAGGTTCAATATTACGAATAACAAGCTGATAGAGACCCTTATCACTTGTGAAAATGTATTTTCTGTCATCATCCCCTGGCGTAATCTTTTGTCCAGATTTCAACCACAGAACACGAGGCTCTGGGTGAACTGTTATAGTGACTCCAAAACGCACATTTTCACCGATGTGTGCACTGCGACTGATCAGAGGGAAGGTAAATTCAGGTGGTTTTTGAAGAAGTCTAGTTGTATCTACTCTGCGTTTCACTTTCTTAACAGGGCGTGCGAAAAAGTAGTCATGGTATGACCTGACTCCTTGGATAAACAGCTCTGCATAAGCACTATCCTCACCACATTCATTAACAACTTTACACCTGTAGGTGCCATCATCAGCTCGGTTAACTCCCCTGACAGATAAGATGGCTAATCCATCTTCATAACTGATTTCATACTTGTCACTATCCTCTAGTTGTCTAACTCCACAGTACCAAGTTACCTCAGTACAGCTGTCATAGTTTTCAATATGGCAGACAAATTTGGCATCGCCACCTTCCTCTGTAACGTTATGTTTGATCTGACCAGCAAGGGGACCATGTTCAAATGGTGCAATCTTCGCCTTGCTAACTGTGACACCTCTCTGACTTCTGATGGCACCACCATTAGCTACACGAGCTGCTGAAACAACAACATTCCATTCTTTTTTCACTACTGTCTGATAATATCTCTTATGTCTTGTAGTCTTAATAGCTGTGTTGCTAAGTTGTTCAGGTTCAGTTTTTAGCCATGGATGTTCAAGAGCTTCAGCTGCTGTCATACGATGCTTGCGGTCTTTCGTCAGCAGTCGATCCACAAAGTCTAAGGCATCAAGCCTGACTTTCTTGAAGGCTTCATCATCAAAACTGTATTCTGCATTGGAGATGTTATCAATGACCTGCTGATTAGTTTCAGCTGTAAATGGATTAAGGCCACTAATAAGCACATATGCTAGCACACCCACTGACCACATGTCAGTGACAGTGCTAACGAGGTCATGTTGGTGGATTTCAGGAGCGCAGTACTCGGGTGTGGTAAACTGAATTTTGAAACTGTCACCAGGTGTCAGATGTCTTGCCTGACCCATCTCAATGATCTTGATGTTTGTTCCCTTTCTTGTGGTGTAGACAATGTTTTCAGGCTTTATGTCAAAATGGCCAAAACTCTTGCTGTGTAGGACTGCAAGAGCTTCGCATACTTGTTTAATGTATTTTACTATGACTCGTTCAGTGAGCTCAAAGTCAGGTGATGCAATGCGTTCAAAAATGTCTACACCTGAAATAAAGTCAGAAATCATCACTAGTTCTTCAGGACTCTCAAATGATTCATGTAGACACAAGAAGTTCTTCTGTCGAGCAAGATTAAGTGTGGCAATTTCCTTCTTCACAATGGCTTGATCTGCACCTTTTACTTTAACAAATTTGACCATAAAGGTTTTTTCTGAGCTTATTTCTACACAGCGATGTACTATGCCAAAATTTCCACGCCCCAATTCCTCAGCAATCATATATTTGTTATATAAGTTCTTCATGTCTGAATTTGGAGCTTTACTTGCTGAGACTTCTGTAACATCATCCACTTCCTCATCATAATTTAAGACTCGTGACTTGTCTTCCTTTGTTACAACTGGACTCGTCGGCTCAGATGGCTCACTCTGCCCAAATTTGTTTTCAGCAATAACACGGAATTGGTAACTTGTCTTGCCAAAAAGATTGATGACTGTGTAGCGTGTGTCACGTGCTTGAGCTACACGCATCCATTTCTCTGCTGTGGTAGCACATTTCTCCACAATGTAGCTGATGACTTTGCTTCCACCATCATTAGCTGGGGCACACCAGTTTAGTGTGACAGAGTCTTTGGAGACATCACTGGCTTTAACACCTCTTGGTGGATCTGGCACATCTGCAACATCAAGCTCAACTGTTTGCTGGTCAATGCCAAATCTGTTCTTTGCACAGACAATATAGAAACCAGCATCCTTCCTTTCAACTCCATTAGAGAAAACCAAGGATGTGAATGATCTTGTAACAATTACTTGATAGTATCCATTGTTATCAATGAGATCTTGTCCTTTCTGCCAGGTGATCACAGGATCAGGCTTTCCACTGAATGGAATCTTGATGCTAACCACTTCACCACGAAGAGCATGTACTGCTTCTTTCTCTTGAAGGTTTTTGGGCAGGTGGATCTTTGCTGGCACTGCAAAGTATAGAAATATACAGATTAATTAGTAAATTATGAGAGATAGCTATAGTAAAAGACCTATTGGTAACCTATTGCTTGGTTGAAGTAGGGCTTGCATACCTTCAACATCCAGAGAGACAGTTGCAGCAATTGACCCTCCCTGGTTTGTTGCCCTAACTTGGTAAGCAGTGGAATCATCCTCATCAGCAGCATTGATAACCAGCTGATGATAGCCACCTTTGAATTCCTGAACTGTTATTTTCTCGCCATCTGAATGAACTTCTTTACCACGTTTGTACCACTTAACCACTGGCTTAGGTTGTCCACTGATCTTGCAAACTAAGGTTGCCTTGCTCTTATATTTGACACTCAAGTTTCTTAGTTCTTCTTTGAAGGCAGGAGCACGGATCTCAACATCTGATTTTGGAATAATAGGTGTAGAAGCTTCACTCCAATCACTCTCTCCCCCAAGATTTTCACATTTAACTCTGAATTCATACTGTAAGCCTTCAACAAGGCCTTTGACACAGTAGACTGTTTGATGAATTTCATCAGTAGTCACTGCAGTCCATTGGTCTGATTTCTTATCTTGTTTCTCAAGGCAGTAATTTCTAATTTTAGAACCTCCATCACTGATAGGTGGTTTCCAAAACACCACACAGGAGTCTTTGGTTATTCCAGAAACATCTAGCTGTTGTGGCACTCCAGGTTTATCTGTAAATTGTAGTAATAGAGATGTTATTCCAACAGCAACTTACAACATTCACTTTGTTATTATCAAAAGTTTCCAAGAATTTATTTACCTAACTGACTCTTAATAAAGACAACTTCAGGAATCTCCAGATGTTCACTGTTGCCATAGCGATTCTGAGCAGAAACGCGGAAGTAATAACCAGCTCCTTCAGTAAGATTGGGAACTCTGCATGATGTTCCTGATATTGATGATGAAACTAGAAGCCATGGCTCGCCTTCACGTTCTTCACGTTTCTCTACAATGTAGTTTGTTATCAGAGCTCCACCATCATCATTTGGTGGTTTCCAGCTGATTATTACAGAGTTCTTTAATAGAGAGTCAACCACAATTGGTCCTTCAGGCTTTCCTGGTTTGTCTAGAAACAAAAGAAGAAACAGAATGTTTAATGAATTAATAAAATCTGGAGTATGTGTACATTAATATTTTTTCCCCACTGTTATTTATACATTTTATTTAGCTTGTATCTATTTTTTAATTTAGAGAACAGAGAAAATGTATTACTAAAATGATTATTATTATTATTATTATTATTTCAGATTAAAATCCATCCATCCGTCCGGGTAGGGGCCTGGGGGCAGCAGTCTAAGCAGGGAAACCCCGGCTTCCCTCTCCACGGCTACTTCGTCCAGCTTGTCCTGGGGAATCCCGAGGCGTTCCCAGGCCAGCTAAGAGACATGGTCTCGCCAGCGTGTCCTGGGTCTTCCCCAGGGCCTCCTCCCAGTGGGACATGCCCGGAACACCTCACCAGGGAGGCGTCCAGGAGCCATCCAGATGCCCGAGCCACCTCATCTGGCTCCTCTCAATGCGGAGGAGTAGTGGCTCTACTCTGAGTCTCCCCCGAATGACCGAGCTTCTCACCCTATCTCTAAGAGAGAGGCCAGCCACCCTGTGGAGGAAACTCATTTCGGCCGCTTGTATTCACGATCTTGTTCTTTCGGTCACTACCAACAGCTCATGGCCATAGGTGAGGGTTGGAACATAGATCGACTGGTAAATCGAGAGCTTTGCCTTTTAGCCCAGCTCCTTCTTCACCGTCATCACTGCTGACGCCACATCGATCTGCCTGTCGATCTCCCACTCCATCCTTCCCTCACTCGTGAACAAGACCCCGAGATACTTAAAATTCTCCACTTGGGGAAGGACCCCCTCCCTGACCCAGAGAGAGCAACCCACCCTTTTCTGGCTGAGGACCTTGGTCTCGGATTTGGAGGTGCTGATTCTCATCCCAGCCGCTTCACACTCAGCTGCAAACTGCTCCAGTAAGAGCTGAAGGTCACGATCTGAAGAAGCCAGCAGAACCACATCATCTGCAAAAAGCAGAGACCTAATCCTGAAGCTACCAAACCGGACACCCTCAACACCCTGGCTGCGCCTAGTAATTCTGTCCATAAAAGTTATGAAAAGAATCTGTGACAAAGGGCAGCCCTGGCGGAGTCCAACTCTTACCGGATACTAGTCCAACTTACTGCCAACAATGCAGACCAAGCTCTGGCACCGGTCGTACAGAGACCGAACAGCCCTTATAATGAGGCCTGGCACCCCATACTCCCGGAGCACTCCCCAGAGGTCGAATGCCTTCTCCACAAAGCATGTGTAGACTGGTTGGGCAAACTCCCATGTACCCTCCAGGACCCTGCTGAGAGTATAGAGCTGGTTCACTGTTCCACGGCCAGGGCGAAAACCACACTGCTCCTCCTGAATCCAAGGTTCGACAATCTGACTGACTATCTTCTCCAGGATCCCCGAATAGACCTTCCCAGGGAGGCTGAGACTATAGTTGGACCACACCCTCCGGTCCCCCTTCTTAAAGAGGGGGACCAATACTCCGGTCTGCTAACCCAGAGGCACTGCGTGTCAGTGGGATTGTCCACGCGATGCTGCAGATGCGTGTCAGCCAGGACAGCACTACAACATCCAGAGCCTTGAGGAACTCCGGGCGGATCTCATCCACCCCCGGGGCCCGGCCACCGAGGAGCTTTTTAACCACCTCAGCAACCTCTGCCCCAGAGATAGAGGAGTCCACCCCGAAGTCCCCAGACTCTGCTTCCTCATTGGAAGGCGTGTCAGTGGGATTGAGGAGGTCTTTGAAGCATTCCTTCCTCCCACCCACAACATTGATGTCAGTAGCCCCCCATCCGCACCATAAACAGTGTTGATGCTGCACCGCTTTCCCGCCCTGAGCCGCTGGATGGTGGACTGGAATCTCTTCAAAGCCATCCAGAAGTCATTCTTCATGGCCTCTCCAAACTCTTCCCACAACCGAGTTTTTGCCTCAGCGACCGCCAAAGCCGCGTTCCGCTTGGCCCGCTGGTACCCATCAGCTGCCTCTGGAGTCCCCACAAGCCAAAAAGGCCCGATAGGCCTCCTTCTTCAGCTTGATGGCTTCCCTTACCACCGATGTCCACCAGCAGGTTTGAGGGTTACCACCGCAACAGGCACCGACCACCTTACGGCCACAGCTCCGGTCAGCTGCCTCCATAATGGAGGCACGGAACATGGCCCATTCGGACTCAATGTCCCCTGCCTCCCCCGGGACATGGGCGAAGTTCTGCCGGAGGTAGGAGTTGGAGCCCCTTCTGACAGGGAATTTCACCAGATGTTCCCAGTAGACCCTCACGATGTGCTTGGGCCTGCCAGGCCTGAACGGCTTTCTTCCCCACCAGCGGAGCCAACCCACTACCAGGTGGTGATCAGTTGACAGCTCCACCCCTCTCTTCACTCGAGCGTCCAATACATGCTGCCGCAAGTCCGACGACATGACCACAAAGTTGGTCATCAAACTGCGCCCTAAGGTGTCCTGGTGCTAAGTGTACATATGGACACCCTTATGTTTGAACATGATTTTTATTATGGACAATCCATGACGAGCACAGAAGTCCAACAACAAAACACCGCTCAGGTTCAGATCGGGGAGGCCGTTCCTCCCAATCACGCCACTCCAGGTCTCACTGTCATTGCCCACGTGAGCATTGAAGTCCCCCAGCAGAACAAGAGTCCCCAGGAGAAGTACTCTCCAACACTTGTTCCAAGGACTCCAGTCAGGACCCGTCCCCCCACCCGAAGGCAAAGGGAGGCTACCCTCTCGTCCACCCGGGTAAACCCCAATGTACAGGCGCCCAGCCAGGGGGCAATAAGTATGCCGACCCCTGCTTGGCGCCTCTCCCCGTGAGCAACTCCAGAGTGGAAGAGGGTCCAGCCCCCTTCAAGGAGACCTATACCTATATCTAGTCGGAACCTCACAACCTCGCGCGCCAGCTCAGGCTCCTTCCCCGCCAGATAGGTGACATTCCGTGTCCCTAGAGCTAGCTTCTGCAGCTAAGGATCGGACCGCCAAGGTTCCCGCCCAGCTCACATTTGCACCCTATTAAAATAATAAAGATTATTGTTTACCTTGAATATCCACATCGAGTATAGTGTCAACCGTTCCAAACAGATTTCTGAACCACACTTTATATTTCCCAGCATCCTTGCGATGCACATCCTTGACAACCAGATGGCTGTAATGATCTGTATTCTCAATTATGACTTTGTTAGAAAGTTCTAGAGGCTTGTTGTTGTGGAACCACATAATCTTTGGTTCTGGGCGTCCAATATACACGACGTGCAGACGCAGACTTGTACCACAACCTGCATAATATTTTTCCTTTAGAGGGTAGCCAGGATGGATCTGTGGAGGAGCCTCCAAGACAAGTTTTCCACTTGTTTCTGTCTCTCCAGCCTCATTGACAGCTTTACATATATAAGTGCCTTCATCCTCCTGGGCATCAGCAAGCACCTTCAGTGAATGAGTGCGACCATCACTACTCATTGCATACTTCCAGCTTTCGAGTAGCTCCTTTCCACGCCGGTACCATTTTATCTCTGGCAGAGGTCTGCCGATGATCTGGCACTTCAGTGTGGCGTGTTGTCCAAGCTTGACAGTGACTTCCTCGATCTCTTTCCGTAGGCTTGGTTTATCTGCAACTGAAGAAAAACATTTTTTAAATACACAGAGTACATAACATTTTAACTTCTTGGTTTTAACTCATTTTGCACACAACTGCCTTAACAGCATTAACACTTGGTTTGGTCACCTTATCTTAAAAAGGACATTGCGGCCTTAGAAAAGGTGCAGCGTAGTGCCACAAAAATGATTCCTGGTCTTAGAGGAATGTCATACGAGGAAAGGTTAGTTGAGCTAAATCT
>JAODKM010000001.1:51726149-51743576 GCA_026780845.1 Petrocephalus sullivani
AGTTCTCCCCAAGCGAGCTTGATGGGCCAAATGGCCTCCTCTCGTTTGTATAGTTCTTATGTTCTTATGTTCTTAACATTATTATCTGAAGCCATCACAAGAATTTTCATCTGATAAAAAAGAAATGCTGGTTCTCTCAAGAATAAGCATATTTTTTTGTAGAAACTCTTGCAATATCACAAGCTTCATAAATATTTTGTGCATGTGCAGCCGGAATTGGCTGTATAATGAACTGACTGCAGTATTAAATATACATACCACTAAGCTGAGTTTTAATGGCTGTAGCTGTCCTCCGTGGTCTGCTGATTCCAGTTTCATTTTCAGCAAACACTCTGAACTCATACTCAGTGGCATCTTTGAGATTTCCCAAAGTAAACTCTTTGTCCTTTGTACGTTCTGTGTTGCATTTCCGCCATGTACTTTCTCCAGACTTCCTGTACTCAACCCAGTAACCTAGGATCTCCTTTCCACCATCACATTCTGGACGTTCCCATCGAATGGTAATATAGTCTTTTGTTACTATGACTACATCGATCTCACCAGGCTGGCTTGGTTTGTCTTTAAGAAAGATATCACAATTATTATCAGTCAGATATCAGAATACATTTGGTGGCTTTTTACATGCATCTCAGAACATTAAGCTACCTACCGAATGGGTCTTTGCAAATAACAGAATCTGATGAAGGGCCTGGGTCGCTCTCGCCAATGTTATTTTTGGCTACAATACGGAAATGATATTCTTTCTCAGGAGTGAGCCCAGAGAGGGTGTACATGGTAGTTGTAATCTGCGTTTCATGCCGTATCCACTTCTCAGTGCCTGCTTCTCTGTGTTCAATAAAATAGCCAGTAACAGCAGAACCACCATCATATTTGGGTCTTCCCCATGCTAGAGCAACACAGCTCTTTGTGACATCCAGAATTTCTGGTGGGCTACTTGGAGGTTCTGGTGGACCTGTCAGTTTAAAAAGATTACATGGTAAGTTGATCTTTCAGTCATACTAAAAGGAGATAACTGATGGAACATATTAAGCATGAAAATTCACATATTTGCACAAATTGAATCACATGAAAAAGAAACTCACACAGAGGTGTCTTTGGTGTCACACTTTGGTCTGATTTTAGGTATCTGCTAGTGCCAAACTGGTTCTCAGCTGCTACCTTGAATTCATATTCGATGTTCTCTTTTAGTCCCTTCACAACCACAGATGTGTCAACCACCCTGGTATCTACTGCGTACCAGGCAGCCTTTGGAACCTTACGTCTCTCAACAATGTAGCCAAGTATTTCTGAGCCACCATCATCTGCAGGAGCTGCCCAGCTTACTTTTACAGAATGAGCCTGGATGTCATCAAATCTAAGTGGACCTTCAGGTGATGCTGGGGGCCCGATAACTTTCACTTTTATATGCACCGTTTTTTTGCCACATTTATTCTCTAGCATGAGATTATAGGTTCCACTGTCTTCTCTGATGGCTTCCTTGAGTACAAGCTCAGTGTTATCTTCACTGGTAGCAATCATTGATTTCTTGGGAAGCTCACAACCATCTTTTGTCCACTTGCAGGTAGGGTTTGGTTTGCCCTTGATGGGTATGCACAGCCTGATTACTCCACCCTGCCTGACAATAATGCCATCTTTGTACTTGGCTTCTAGATCATAAGAAGGAGGTTCTGGAAAAAAGTGTGTGAAATAGCTGTTAAACTATATTTAAATTTAAAGATAAAAAACAGATAATTCTTCAACAGTAGACTAAAAATTGATCACAGCCTTACCTAGCATCTCTGTAACTTTGACAGTGCCTGGGACTTCAGCAGGTTCCCCTGATCCACCAGCATTACAAGCCAACACACGGAACTTGAATTCCTCACCCTGGGGCATCTGCGTAAGTGTGTACTCGCAGATCAATGAGGGTGTTGTGTTACATTTGATCCAACTGAATGAACCAACCTTCTGCATTTCTATTAAATATCCTGTGACTTTGGAGCCTCCTTCCTCATCTGGTGGACTCCAGGCCAGAGACACAGATGTCCTTGTTGTATCTACAACTCTAGGGTTTTGTGGGGATCCAGGTGGATCTGTCAAAAAAATTAAACATTACATATAGCATATTTGAATGTTACATACAAAACTTTCAAAAAAACTGTACCCTATGAAAAAAATAATATTTAATACAATGCAAAAAGGTAACCTACCGACAGGATCTGTTGCCACTGCAGGTTTAGAAATAAGGCTGGGTTTTCCAATACCCCTGGAATTAATGGCTGTAACTCTGTGCTCATACTCAAGGCCTTCAATCAGACCAGTAGATCTGTATCTGGTCATCGTCACTGGATTCTTGTTAGCACGAACCCATCGATCAGCTCTGACTTCTTTACGCTCAATGATATATCCAGACACCTTAGAGCCCCCGTCTTCATCAGGAGGGAGCCAAGCAACAGTCATGCCATCTCGAGAGACATCAAACACATCTGGTCTTCCAGGTGGCCCAGGTATAGCTATAAATGGGAAACAAATCATTACCTCAATCAATCCCTTGTGGAAACTAAAATATGTGACATATTTAAATCATTGCTGCTTACTAAGAAAGCAACTTACTCTTGGTGCTCTTGCAAACCACGAGGTCAGACTGCAAGAATGATCCAGTGCCAAAACGATTTGTGGCAGCGACACGGAACACATACTCATCTCCCTCAGTCATATTGTTGAACTTGTATGTGGGTCTGCTCACAGACTCAGACACAGGAATCCATCCTGGACGATGAGCATCGCGCATCTCAACAACATAGCTAGTGATAGGGGCACCACCATCTCTCTGGGGTGGATCCCAGCTAGTAGTGATAGATGTGGCATCGATCTCATCAAACCTGACTGGACCTGTAGGCTCATCAGGATGGGCTGACAAAAACAGAAATATGCCATTAATCTTTTACACTTTCTTGTCCTCAGAAATATCACCTAAAATCCTATGAGTGAAATATGCCAAATTTCATTCTCACCTAGAATGATTACTTTGATGATCTCTGAGGCACTTCCTGTGGCATTATTCAACTCAAGTGTATAATCGCCTGTGTCATCAATTGTGGTATCACTTATCGTCAACTTGGAGTATTTTCCTGTGCTTTCAATCTTGACACGTTTATGTGTTTTCAATTTTTCATCACCAAAGTACCATGAACAGACTGGAGGAGGTCTGCCAATGATTGGCAGGCAGAGTTCAATTGGTTTCCCAGCCAAGAAACTGATAGACTTCTGAGGAATACCTGACAGATCGATCGTGGGTAATACTGTAAAAAGAATTAAAGATAAATGGGATATTACACAAAAAGGTATGTTAGAAATATAGTCCATTTTATAGACTATATACAAAACCATATAGATGATTAAATATGCATATTTTATTAACACATTTACTCATTTACCTCTCTGTTCTTGGACAGTCACAGCAGTTACGATCTCTCTTGGTTCACTTACTCCCCTACTGTTCATGGCTCTGACCCTGAAAAGGTACTGCTCATGTTCATTCAGAGAAACAATGGTGTGTTGGAAATCCGTCATCTTCAAAGTAGCCACCTTCATCCACTTGTCTGTTCCAAATCGACAAGCTTCAATTACATAGCCAGTAATCCTACTGCCACCATCATGAAGTGGTTTTTCCCATGCCAGTGTAACTGTGGACGTTGTGACATCTACAATGTCCAGTTTCTGTGGAACCATGGGTACCTCACATACTAGTACAACATCACTGGTTTCACAAGGTTCACCAATACCATAAATGTTCTCTGGCAAGATTCTGAAGTAATAAAGCATTCCTTCTGTAAGACTTGTGATTCTGTATGATGTCTTGTGGCATTTAGATGTCACTGTCTTATAGGCTCTCATTGATGTGTCCCGTCTTTCAATAATGTAGTTATTAACTGGTGCTCCACCATCAACACTTGGAGCATCCCAGGCAATCAAGGCAGAGTCCTTTGTGAGTTCCTTAATTTTAAGAGCTCCAGGTGGCCCAGGTGTATCTGGAATGCAGAAAAAACAGGTTTCCAATCTTTTCTGATAATTGCTTACCACTACAAAAACACAAATGTCACTAAATCTTGATTAAGTGGTCTTACCATAAATCTTTACAAGAATACTGGCAGACTTCTTTCCCGATGAATTCTCAGCTTCAATTGTGTATTTACCAGCATCATAGCGATGTACTTTGTCTATAATCAGAGTGGAGTGATGCTTGGTGACCTCAATAAATCCTCTGTTCTGTAGATCCACATCAGGTTTGCTCCAAGTGACAACTGGAGTAGGTCTTCCAGTCATAGTGATACACATTCGAAGCAAACTGCCAGCTCTTAAGCAGATAGTCTTTTTCAGCTCATCAGGTAGCTCAAGATCAGGTGCTTCTGTTTGGACAAACCAGTATAACATTTTCATGTGATGTCTTTATTTTACTCCTCATACCCAAAGGCACATTATCTGGTTAATTAACAGTACAGAAATACAAAGTTGAAAGCATATATTAAATATGAAAAGTATGAAATTAATCAATAGCGAAAATTTGTTTTTAAACTAAGTACCTTAATTCTCATAATTAGCTGCATTACATGTGTGTAAAATGAGTTTTATTAAGCTATGTAATACATCACATTTACATTTTATGAATCTGGCAGATGATTTTGTCCAAAGTGATGTACAAGTAAGTCAAATAGCACATTACAAACATACATGCTGTCAAGGAGTAAACTAGGCATAAATGCAGCTAGACTGAGCTTCCAGTGAATGCCCAGTTAATATCAAGCATCTAACTAATTAGTCACAAAGGAGTTAGGATTTCTCTCACCGAGTCTCTCCACAGGCTCCGCTTCACTGCAGGGCTCACTGAAATCCCCAGTACCATTGACATTAATCGCAGCCACTCTGAAGACATACTTCTTACAGCTGGCAAGGCCTGTAACAGTGTATTCTGGCTCCCTCTGTGTTTTTTCATGAGCTTTACTCCACTGCTCTGCTCCTACTTCTTGCATTTCAAGCACATAACCTATCACATCTGCACCACCGTCTTCTGTCGGCCTCGTCCAAGCCAGGCTGATGCTGTCCTTTGTTGTGTCCATCACTCTTGGGATTGAGGGAGGAGCTGGCACAACTTAAAGAGAAATACAGTCAAGTCAGTAAATTTGTATGTATGTCATGCAATGACATTCATTCAGTAATTTATGCATTATGTATCCATATTTGCCTTTAACATTGTTTTTGGGTGTCACTACTTACAGGTCACTTCCCTGCACACGGCATATAGGGACGCTTCGCTCGGCTCACTGTCTCCAGCTTCATTCATAGCCATAATGCGGAACTGGTAAACGCCACCAGTTTGAAGACCAGTGACTTTGAACGAGGTGCCACTTATAGTGAAATCTCTGTTGACCTTGGTCCATCTGATGGCCTTCCTTTCATGTTTCTCTATTAAGTAATTGGCTATCTCACTGCCACCATTGTTTTCAGGCTTCAGCCACTCAATAGTGACGAAATCCTTTCCTACGGCAATAATTTCTGGTGTGCCCGGAGGGGATGGCACAGCTGTAATATGGGAGAGACATTTGTTTATCAGTGCTTCAAAAACAACATTTATATTATAAAAAACATGACAATTAATTATTTTATTATAATTAGTTATTGTTGACACATCACAAAATGTGTCATCTGCATTTAACCCATATGTGACATAGCAGAGGCCAGCTATTCTTTAGTACCTGGAAAGCAGTACATGGGGGTGGTACTTTGCTCAAGGTACCACAGTGGTACATTTCTGGTCAGGGATTCAAACCACCTAATTACAAGCACTTTTCCCTTAACCATCAGGCCACCACTGCCCTGCTTGCTATGCAGTTTTATCTACTTTACAGTTATAAACATCTTACACTGCTTGCAATGTTCTAATGTTTTTACACTTTACATATTTATTATTAGACACTTTAGTGAAAAGTAGGACTGAACAATTTATCGATTTCAAATCGAAATTGCGATTTTCAACACTGCAATTAGCAAATCGCAAAGGCTGTAATTTAGGATATGTATTATACAGCACGTCTGACCCAGGGTTTAAAACTGTCTTGAGAATAGTTTTGCAAATTCATTCCATCCTCCTTGTGTGTCAGTCTCACCAAAAATACAATTATTTTACCATGTTCGGGTTGCTAGAGAATTGTTCTATGAGTAATTAGATGTATGTTCTATATAATTATGTTAGAATAAATACATTTTGGATTCAATTAATATATTTCCATTCTTACCTTTTGATTAATGTTTAGCGCAATTCAGATTTCAATGTACGGTTGTGCTCAATTACAACAATTTTTTATATATATATAGTGAATACTGAGTTAAAAAAATTGCAAATCGAATCACAGGTTTATTTAAAATCGTTCAGCCCTAGTGAAAAGCTTGTTCTATCTGACTGTAAGATAATGTCATTGTCATCTATATATATATACATACAATATAATCAATTAAAAAATCAGACTTACTGAATGTATTTCTGGCAATGACTGGCTCGGACTGCAGTGGTATGCCAGAGCCATACTTGTTCACACCTCTAACTCGGAAAAGGTACTCGTGATTCTTTATCATCTTGGAGACGACACATGATAGGCTCTTGCATTCAGGTTCCATTATAACCCAGTTGAGACGGTTTGTGTCACGTCTCTCAACAATGTAGTGGGAGATCTCGTCTCCACCATCCTGCAGGGGTTTCTTCCAAGACACAGTGCATTTTTGCTCAGAAATGTCGCTAACAGTGATCTTGTCATCGCAAGGTCCAGGTGAATCTACAAATGTGATGATGTTGGAATTAAATACAAATTAAATACAAACATAAATGTACTAAAGAAAAGTTAATTCGAACCATTTTCAAATCAGCAGCAGCCTTCCTGAACTTGAGCACTCACCCAGGACCTTAACTTTTACTGTTGCTGTCTTGACACCACTGGCATTCTTCACAGTCAGGTTGTAAATGCCAGAATCGTTTCTGTCACAGAACTTAATGATAGCCATAGCACGTGTGCTAGTGTACTGCAAGAAGTACTTTTCACAAAGCTCCAGCTCTTTATCTCCTTTAGCCCAGAAGACCTTGGGGTCAGGCTTACCACCAACAGCAGCATCAAGTACAAGGTCTGAACCAGCTTTAACAGTAACTGTTTCTGCAAGAAGTTTGCTGTCAAGCTCAGCTGTAGGTGGACCTAAGAGGTAAAGAAAAGGGAAAAATGCTGCTGTTTAATTATTGCTTTGTATAAGAAAGCATGTCAAGTATAAATGGTCACATGTATCTTACTGTATTCTGCTTTGCACTGCACAGAACCAGTGGAAGAAGAGGGCAGACTGTGAACTCCAGCTGTATTCTTCGCAATCACCCGGAACTCATAGGCTTCTCCCTCACCCAGAGCCGTCACGGTGAAGTTCATCTCTGTGATGTTTGTGTAGTTGCACTTAAGCCAGCGACCCTCACCCGTACTGGTGTATGGTTTGCGCTCTACAATGTAGCCCACTATTGGACTGCCGCCATCATTCAAGGGTGCAGTCCACTTAATGGATACAGTGGATCTTGTGACATTAGTCACTTCTGGTTTGCCAGGTGGATCTGTGTGTGAGATATATACAATTATATAATTAATTTTCTTTTAAACAGACACTGAACATGCTGAAGTTACTGCTTTGATGGAACTGTCTACCCACCAACTGGGTTCTGAGCCACCATTCTCTTGGAGACTTCGCTTGGCTTGCTTAGGCCTGCAGCATTCATTGCATAGACTCTGAACTGGTACTCAAGGCCTTCAGAAAGTTCAGTCACTTTGTAGTAGCACTCAAAACATGGGACCTTGTTCTCTCTGACCCAAAGAATTGTGTTGCGCTCCTTCTTTTCAATCCAGTAGCCATTCACCTTGCTGCCTCCATCATGATAGGGCTCTTCCCAGCGAATACTCATGGAGTTCGCGCTCACAGAGAATATTTCAGGCCGTGTGGGAGCACTTGGAGGAACTTTAAAAAAAAGGAGGAAGCAACAATTGAAATCACATTTGATTTAATATATAATGCTATGTTGTTATGATATGATATGATATCATGTTATGATATTTGCAAATCAACACAAAGAAGGTACACTCACCGAAGGGATGCTCAGCAACAATAGTCTCAGATTCAGTGGGCTTGCTCACACCAAATCTGTTTTCAGCTGAGATACGGAAAGTATACTGCATGTATTTAGTCAGACGGGAGATCTGGAATTTTGTGCGCTTCACACTAGAATTCACAAGCTGCCAGGCAGTTGAACCAGATTCACGCTTTTCTACAATATAATTGGTGATATCTGTGCCACCATCATCTTCAGGTGGTTCCCAAGTCAACACACAGGACTCTGATGTGATTGATGATACCTGAATGGGTCCTGCGGGTGCACTTGGTCTTCCAATGACATTGACAGTGACTGTAAAGGTTTTGGAACCAGTAATATTTTCAAGGTTAAGGAAATATTTGCCGCCATCACCCCTCATGCACTCTTTGACTGTCAAGGTGGTCCTATCTTTTGTAGTTTTAATTGAGACTCGGTCGGTCTCCTTAAGTCTCATTTCTTCAAGTTTCCAAGTCACCTTAGGCATTGGTCTCCCATTAATAGGAACATCAATAGTGAAGCTAGTTCCTGATTTGCATGTGATAAGTTGCTCAGTAATACCACTGAGATCTGCCATTGGCTCAATACGAGGTTCTTTAATGATGACAGATGCAAGTGCTTCTCTTGGTTCACTGAAGCCAGCATCATTCTTAGCCTTGACACGGAATTCATATTCTGTGTTTTCGACAAGTCCCTCTATGTTCATGCTTAGAGAATTAGTGTGGCCACCAACAACCCAGTTATCGGTGCCTTTTGCTTTGGTTTCAATAATAAAACCAATGATGCGACTTCCACCATCATGCTCAGGTTTCAGCCAAGCAAGGGTAGCAGTGGAATCTGTTGTGTCCACAATGTCTAGTCTCTTTGGAGGAGCAGGAACTGCTGTGGCAATGACTGGATCAACAGTTTCAAATGCTTCACCCTGGCCATACTGATTTTCTGCAAAGACTCTGAAGAAGTATGGGACACCTTCTAACAGATCAGTAACTCTTAGCATTTGAACAGAGGCCTTTCCAACTTCCTGCCAACAGCGTCGACTAGCCTCACGTTTCTCAACAATATAGTGTTGAATGCGAACTCCACCATCAGTACTTGGGGCATCCCATTTTAGGGTCAGAGCTCCTCTTGTGACATCCGTGAAGGAGAGTGGTCCAGGTTGCCCAGGTGAGTCTAACACTTTTACTATAAATGTTGTACATTTGCTGCCACTACTGTTCTCAAGAGTGAGGGTGTACTGTCCAGAATCATTCCTATTACAGTTCTCAATGGTCAAGGTAGTATAATTCTCTGTGGTGTTAACATCTGCCATTACACTAAGTTCTCCTTGTACCTTCTTCCATGTAGCTACAGGGACAGGTCTACCTTTGAAAGCAATATGCAGATGGACAGTACCACCATTCTTCACAACATGTGTCTGTTTGAAACTTGCATCAATTTCAAATTCTGGAGCTGAAAGCCTGTCCATAACCTGTACAGGTTCCAAAATCTCCCGGGCTTCTCCCTTCCCTGCTTTGTTTACTGCATAGATACGGAACTTGTACTCTTCACCACTTGCCAGATCCATTACAGTGTACCTATTAGTGGTACAATATTCAATATTGACTTTTTCCCATTCTGTTGAGGTTGCTTTACACTTCTCTATCGTGTATCCGAGAATCTCCATACCACCATCAGATGCAGGCTTTGTCCATTCTAGGCTGACAGTCGTGTTTGTAGAATCTGTTACATTTACCACAGTGGGAGCACTGGGCACAGTGGTCGGTTCACAGCATTTTATAAGAACTGATGTATTGCTTGGTGCACTGATCCCAGCATCATTTACAGCCATCACCCGGAATTCATACTCACTACCTTCAGTAAGATTTGTCACTCTATGGGCTGGCTCGGTGATAGGCCTCCTTGACAAAACCTTTACCCAGCGCAAAGTCTTCTTCTCACGTTTTTCTAAAATGTAGTATTGAATTGAACTTCCTCCATCAGAGCTTGGTGGTTCCCAGGACAATGTAATGCTGTCACCTGTAATACTGGTTGAATCAGGTGTGCCAGGAGAATCAGGAACAGCTGTAAAAGAAAAAATTACATTTTTATTGAATGTGGTGTATAGTGTAATACTTATCATATTAAGCATATAATAATTCATACAATAATCAGGACTTACTATACTGCATTTGTGCTATAATGGGTGTAGATTCCAGTGGCCTGCTTGCACCAAACTTGTTGATGGCAGAAACACGGAATTGATACTCATTGGTCTTGAGCAGCTTTGTAGCATTGTATGAGCAAGTACCACATTGGTCTGTTACAAGAGTCCATGAGAGCTTGGAAGTCTCCCGTTTCTCAATGATGTAGTGTGTGATGGGGGAGCAGCCGTCATTATCAGGGGGATTCCAAGAGAGGGTTGCTTTGCCTTCCGAGATATTTGTGAAGGTAACAGGCCCGGTTGGCTCACCAGGTTTATCTAGTTTGGACAGACAAATGAAACATAAACATCATGTTCTCCAAGCTTAAATGATAAAATAACATGATATAACTGAACACATAATAAATACAATTTTTTTAATACAAACCTAAAACTTGAACATTAATCTTCTCCTTCTTAGTTCCAGAGCTGTTTGTAGCTTCCACCCTGTATATACCCCGATGACTACGGTCAGCATCTCTGATGAAAAGAGTGCTTGATCCAGGAATTGTTGTAATTTCAATCATCACTTTTTTGTCGATTTCTGTTTCATCCTTAAACCATGTTACTTTAGGCACTGGCCTTCCGGTAACTGAAACTTTAAGTCTGATGCGTTCCCCTGCTTTGACTGTGAGACCCTCAAAGAGGTCCTTGCCAAATTCAATGTTTGGAGGAACTAAAAAAAAAGAGTGTTATGATATTATTTATTAAATAAAACGTGTACTGTATGTGTGTGTTCATACACACACATACTGTATATATATATGCTATACAGAAACTATACATACCATTTTCATCTCTGACTAGAATGTAGCCAGATGACTGGGAAGGTGGACTGATTGTGCCAATGGCATTTCTTGCAATGACTCGGAATTCATATCGCTCGCCACAAGCAAGACCTGTCACTGTGAATTCACATTCATGGACATCAGTGAAGTTGCATTTCAGCCAACGGCCGTCTCCTTGACGTTTCTCCACATTGTAGGCCACGATTTTGCTGCCTCCATCGTGTTTAGGTGCTTCCCATTTTAGTGTCACAGATTCACTTGTTATATCAGTATAATCTGGCGTGCCCGGTGTATCTAAAGTGGGAACAAGGTATTCATTAACCCCAATGTTCACATGAATTCTTGTAATATATGTAGTTATTGGTTGTGTGACCTTGCATTTATGGGAAATGTATAGCAGTATTTAAAACTTAATTTGCAGTTTATTTTTGAAAAAGTATATACATATATATTTATCCATGAATCCATACATTATCATACATGGGAGAGAAATACTTAGTTAAAAGATTCATGCATATAGTGCTATAGTGCCCTTATTATGAAATATAAACTTACCAACTGGAGATACTGCCATGGTAAACTTGCTGGCTTCACTCACTCGACTAAATCCAGAATCATTCTGTGCATAGACTCTGAATTGATACTCCAGTCCTTCAAGCAGGCCAATGATTCTGTAGTTTCTTTCAGTTATTATGATAGTATTTACTTTCTGCCACATAACACTGTTTCTCTCCTTCTTCTCCACATGGAAGCCAATGACTGGTGAGCCACCATCATAGGCAGGTTTGTCCCACTGAATTGTCATGCCATCATTGGTAACATTGTATACTAATGGCCTTCCCGGGGGACCGGGAGGTCTGAACTCATGCTTTGCAAGCACATTATGTGACACTAGTGGCTCGCTCACACCATACCTGTTTTCTGCACGAACCCTAAACTGATATCCTGTTCCTTTAATTAAGTTAGGCACATTAAATGTAGTTCCAACCACTGTTGAACAAACCATCTTCCAGGTATCCTGGGAAGTGTCACGTTTCTCCACACTATAGCAGATGATTTCTCCACCACCATTGTCATGAGGCTCATCCCAAGATAGTATTATGCTTTCAGCTCTGATCTCTTCAAATCGGATTGGGCCCATAGGCTTGGAAGGAGGTCCAAGAGCAATGAGCTGGATGTGGAATGATCTCCGACAGACTTTGTTATCAAGGGTAAGTGTGTATTTTCCTCCATCATCTTTTTTCACATTCTTGATCATCAGAGTCACCTTATTTTCTGTTTTCTTAAAGCGAATCTGGTCACTCTCCTTTAAAGGAAGGTTGTCTTTTAGCCACTCAGTAGAAGGCCTTGGCTTACCCATGTATGGAAGTTCAATATGCACTTTGTGTCCGATTCGCACACTGAGTTCCCCCTCTGGATATTCTGATAGGTCAGCCTCAGGAGGGATGATATAGTCTTTAACTTTGATGGGCTCAGACTCTCTAAAGTCACTCTGCCCCTTCTCATTCTTGGAACATACTTGGAATTCCATGACTGTTAGTTCTTTGAGTTTTTTAATCTCATATTCACAATGCTTGCTGGTCCCTGCAAATTCCCATGCTGCTTCTCCCTGGAGTCTCTTCTCTATGATATAGTCAGTTATAATGCTGCCACCGTCATAAACAGGCTTCTTCCACTGCAATGTTACTGAGGTTTTTGTTGAGTCTTTCATTGAGATATCTTTCACTGGTCCTGGAGTCTCAGTAGCCTTCACTGGCTCTGTAGTACTACATGGATCACCAATACCATGTTCATTCTCAGCTAAGACACGGAAGAAGTAGGAGGACTTCTCAGAGAGTTCATCAATCTCATATGCAGTGGTTGTACACTTAGCTACATTTGAAAATGATCGCTTTGTTGAGTCCCTCTTTTCAATGACATAATTAGTAATTGGTGCACTTCCATCAAGGAGAGGAGGTTCCCAGCTTAATGTTACTTTGCCACGAGTGACATCCTTCAGCATCAGTTTCTGGCAAGCAGATGGAGTATCAAGCACTTTAACAGAAACAGTTACTGTTTTAGGCACTCCTACACCATTATCAATGTGGAGGATGTATTTGCCAGTGTCATTGCGCGTGACCTGGGTAATGACAAACAGTGTTGAAGATTCTGTGTTATGTATGTTATATTTTGGATCACTGCTGATGTTCTCTTCTTCCTTTTTCCAGATGATACTTGGTGCAGGTCTACCCTTTAGTGGAACCATGATTTCCACATCTGTTCCTGCCTTCACTGTGTATTGTGTCCTCATAGCAATATCTTGGTCTATCTGTGCTTCCTCTGCAGGATAATAAGATAATATAATACATAATAAGAAAATAATATACATAAGATAATAAGAAAATAATATACATAAGATCAACACTTTGCTAAATCTCTATATATAGACATACACACACAAATGTATTCATTATTACCAAGTATATCTTTAGCTTGAACAGGCTCGGTCATCTCAATTGGCTGCCCACGTCCAGCGCAGTTAATAGCTGATACACGGAAATAGTAGTCCACATCAGGCGTAAGCTGTGAAACTACATATTCTGTTGTTCTCACTTCACCCTTGGCACTGACCACAACCCATTCCACTTCTTCAGCTACTCTATTTTCAACCACATAACTGGTGATCTCACTGCCTCCATTGTATTCTGGTTTTGCCCATCCAAGGGTAACTGATGTTTTAGTTGAGTCAATCACTTTTAGCTTAGTTGGTTCATCTGGCGGATCTAGAGAGGGGAAAATATTTCAGACATATAGGGCAATTACAATAAAGTAAATTTCACCATCCTACACTATAATTCTCTCCTGGAGAAAATACTACAGCATTCTTACCAACTGGATCAGCTGCTTTGTAGAAGTCAGAGGCAGTAGAAAATGGACCCTCTCCAGCCTTGTTTATTGCATAGACACGATACTGATATTCATTTCCTTCTGTTAGGTTGTGAATTTTTTGTGTGGTGCCAGAAACAGGATCTCTGAAGACCTTCTGCCACCGTAAACTCTTCTTGTTACGTTTCTCCAGGCAGTATCCAGTGACTGGACTACCACCATCCACGCCTGGTTTGTCCCAGACCACGGTCATGGTTGATCTAGTAATTGCAGTTACCTCTGGCGTACCTGGTTGCCCAGGAGTGACTGAAATAACAAAGCAAGCATGTTAAAATGCTGGCTTTGCACCAAAATTTGAATTAATCATACTACTCTTACATTGATTTATTATATTATTCTTACCAAATGCATTCTTGGCAATAACAGGCTCTGATTCCAAAGGTTCTCCAACTCCAAACTTGTTGACACCTCTTACTCGGAATACATACTCATTGCCTCTGACTAACTTCTCAACTGATACAGTGTGTTCCTCCATCTCTTCAGATATGACTGACCATGCAACTCTGCTTGTCTCTCGTTTTTCCACAATGTAGTGGGTGACCTTTGCACCACCATCATCACTGGGAGGCTCCCAAGATATGGTAATCTTGTCTTCTGTGACAGACTTAAAGTCAATATTTCCAGCTGGGGATCCAGGTACATCTGATAAAAAACATAAAAAGAAATATAATCCAAATGTTGTTATATATATATATATATATATATATATATATTATAATGTTGTTATATTTCTGAAATTAGTTTCCTAAGGTTGTCATAATACAATTAATTAAAGATGCCTACCTAGGATTTGTACTCTGATGGATGCAGTAGCTGAGCCCAAAGGATTCTTGATCTTGATTTCATATGATCCAGTATTGTGGCGGCTAGCATCCTTGATGAGAAATCCTGAGGCATCTGTGGTACTCTCAATGGACAGCAGAGCACTTGACACCAATTCCTTGCCATCTTTGTACCACTCGATTGTTGGGAGTGGTTTGGCAATAATTCCCACACGAATCTTGACCACTTTTCCGGCCTTGTACTTCACCACGTCCAGATACTCTGGAGGGAAGTCGATCTCAGGAGCACCTGGATTGGAAATGAATGAATAAGGTTAGCAAAACACCAGATGACTTAGCTATGCTCTACTTAAAATAGGAATGAACACTTACCCTGTATATCAACACATTTAACTGGTCCTGCAATTAGTGATGGGTTGCTCAGAGACTCGACAGCATTCCTTGCAAATACTCTGAATTCATATGACTCATCCTGGGTTAAGCCAGATGCAATGAAATTTGTTTCAATGACGTTAGAGAAATTGGCCTTTGTCCATCTGCCTTTTGGAGACTCTCTCCTCTCAACAACATATCCAATGATCTTGCTCCCACCATCATAATGAGGCTTCTGCCAAACAAGCCTGACGGTGTTCTTTGTGATTTCAGAGACATGCAGATTAGCTGGAGGTTCTGAAAAACAACATTGACAAAATATTTAATTTTTAAAAGCTAAAATGATTGTATGATCAACAGAATTATGTACATCACAAATTTACTTACCGCAAGCATCAATTGCAAGGACTTCCTCTGAGGTTTTACTAATTTTACCTATTCCAGCAGCATTTTCAGCGGCCACTCTAAACTCGTAGATATGGCCAGGGGATATGTTCGTTACTTTATACTGTGTGGCACTGATGGCAACTTTGTTAATCTTCTGCCACAGAGCACTAGATCTTTCTTTCATCTGTAAGTGGTAACCGAAGACATGGTTTCCTCCATCAGAGACAGGTTCATGCCAACAGACAGTGAGGCTTTCCCTGGAGACAAAACTGACCCATGGTGTTGAAGGAGGCCCAGGAATTGCTGAAAGTAAAAATAATATATTTAAGCTTCTATTTCTAGAGTTACTTGTGGTGCATTAAAGGCTGCATTTTAGGTTTATAGGGATATTTAATGTGTATCAAGTACAACACGGTGAGTTTTGAAGTATCAATACACTTACTATATGGGAGCTTTATTGTCACACTCTCAGAGTCAATGTGATCACTGATGCCAAAGCGGTTTTCCGCTTTGATTCTGAATTGGTATCCTTCCCCTTTGGTTAATTTTGTCACCTTTATTGCACTTCTTGCAGCTGTGGAGGATACTTCTGTCCACGTAGGAGTGCTTGTCTCACGCTTTAGTATAATGTAATTTGTAACAGGACTGCCACCATTATACATGGGGGGAAGCCATGTAAGGATCACACTGTGCTCAGTGACCTCTCCGATTTTGACAGGTCCAACTGGAGGACCAGGCCTATCCAGAACCAAAATGTTCACAAATGACTTAGTTACTCCACTGGTGTTGGAAGCAGTAATCTCATATTTGCCAGCATCACCAGCAACACATTCCTCAAAGTCTATCATCAGGCCATCAGGAGTGACTTCGTATTTAAACCTCTTGGTGGATTTCACAGCAATATTTTCTTTTGAAATAGTAACCTTTGGCAGAGGTTTACCAGTGAGAGGTATTTCAAATTTGAGGTTAGCTCCTGCCCTGATATAGACTGTATTGTGAGGGAAGTTCTTCATATCAAACTCTGGGGATTCTGTAACAAGAAAATAAACAATTTCAATAAGTGTTTCAAGCACTAGTGAAAATCAAACAATTTACTCATTAGCTAAAATGAACTATAAAAACTGTTAATCTAAAATTAAGTGTAAAATGCAATATCTTACCAAGCTGGTCTTTTATAAGCACAGGCACAATCATCTCTTTGGGTTCACTTAGCCCAGCATGGTTTTCAGCACAGACTCTGAAGAAATACTCAACATTCTCCCTCAGTCCACGGACAATGTGTATGTTAGCTTTAACCACAGCACACTTGACCCACTTCTTCTGTCCTTTTTCAATAGCATCAATAACATAGCCAGTAATCCTGCTGCCTCCATCATGCTCTGGTCTACTCCAAGATAATGAAACACTATCTTTTGTTACTGCAGTAACTCCAAGTCTTGCTGGTGCACTTGGTTTTTCTGTGGGTAAAAACAACACATCATATAAATTATGAGAAATCCCAAAATAGGCAGAGTTAACAAATTGAAATGGGGGTTGTTCGCCTACGTCGCTTAACACATTCAAGGTCAGCGGACTTATCCTGGATATTATATAAATCAGGCTATTTCAGTTCTTCAAAGCCAGATAGAACTGGATTAGAAAGGCTGGATTAAATCAACTGCACACTATACTTTATGGACAAAAGTATTAGAACATAAGAACATAAGAACTATACAAACAAGAGGAGGCCATTCGGCCCATCAAGCTCGCTTGGGGAGAACTTAACCAATAGCAATAGAGTTGTTAAAATCTTATCTAGCTCTGATTTAAAGGAACCTAAGGATTCAGCTTGCACTATGTTATCAGGAAGAC
>JAODKM010000001.1:51743676-51765446 GCA_026780845.1 Petrocephalus sullivani
ACCTGGAGATATACCCCAACATCCTATTGGCCTTTTTAATTGCTTCCCCACACTGGTGAGAGTGGGACATGGAAGCAACATACACACCAAGGTCTTTCTCATAATCAGCTACCTTTATTTCAATAGGACCCATAAAATACCTGTACTTTATATTCCTGCTCCCTACATGGATTACCTTACATTTGTCTATGTTAAATTTAATCTGCCAGGTATCAGCCCAGTCACTAATTAAATCAAGCTGCTAGTTCAGTATCTGCTCCACCACCCACCTTGGTGTCATCTGCAGATTTCACCATGTCTATATCATTTATGTAAATTAGGAACAATAGTGGTCCTAAAATTGAACCCTGCGGTACCCTACTATAAACGCAGGCCCACTGTGACATTGTGCCTCTTATAACTACTCGCTGCTTCCTATCTGTTAACCAGTTATCAATCCAGGTCGCTACAGTTCCAAAAATACCTGTCGCTTTGAGTTTAAGTACTGTAGGAGCCTCTTGTGGGGGACAACATCAAAAGCCTTTTGGAAATCTAAGTAGATGACATCATAGGCCTTCTTACCATCAACGTCCTGAGTAGCTTCCTCAAAAAACTCCAGCAGATTTGTTAAACAGGATCTACCTCTCATAAATCCATGCTGGCTATCCCTCAAAATGTTATTTGAGTCCAGGTAATCTACCATTTTCTCCTTGATTATAGCCTCCATAACTTAACCAGTTATACAAGTTAGAATGCTTGGCCTATAGTTTGATGAATTACTTCTATCCCCTTTTTCAAAAATTAGCGTTATGTTGGCATGCTTCCGATCAGAAGGTACCACACCTTCAGATAAGGATTGTTGAAACAGTAAAGTTAAGGGTCGGCATATAATATCCCTCATCTCTTTTAACACTATAGGTAAGATGCCATCAGGGCCCTGTGATTTATTTATTTTGAGCTTAGCTAGGCTTTGCAAAACATCAGCTTCAGTTATGTGTATATTAGTTATAGACGATGCTATTCTTGCTTGATTTATTCTTGCTGGAAACAGGTATGAAGTCCTCTTGCACTTGCAATAATGTGCTTTTAAAATTCTATTGGCACATACTTCTTAATCATCAACACAGGTGTTTCATTCAGACCCATTGCCATAGGTGTATAAAATCAAGCATCTAGCCATGCAGCCAGGTTTACAACCATTTGTAAAAGAATGGGTCATTCTGAAGAACTCACGTGTGGTACTGTCATAGAATGCCAAATTTGCAATAAGTCAGTTTGTGAAATCCCTGTTAGATATTCCACAATCAACTGTAAGTGGTATTATTGCAAAGCAGAGGCATTTCAACCTCAGCCTCATCAAAGACCTTTGGGATGAACTAGAATGGAGATTGCAAGACAGGCCTTCATATACAATGTCACTGCCTGACGTCACAAATGCTCTTCTGGATGAATGGGCAAAAATTCTCATGGACACTCTCCAAAATCTTAAGTGTAATGACCAGGTGCCCCAATACTTTTGACCATATAGTATATATCGACACTCACAATGTTGATTGGCAAGTTTGTGAATTGTCAATTTTTCACCCCCAGCAGAGCAAGAGCTTTTGCCAGAATGATAAGCAGAATTTAAGGAAAATGATACACATCAAAGGCAATGTAGCAAACGCAGCCAAAACATTGTTCATTATCTAAACCTTTGTATTTCCATTGTCTATATAAATAATTGAGTTTGTCATATTCAGAGCAAGTACCAGCACCTTGCAGCACAAACCTGTGAATAGATTTAAGTAAAACACACAAATATTCTTCAAACTGGTACATATTACTTCTAACCTAAATATAATTAGTGCTAGCTACAGGTCAATTAATCTTCTTTCCTTTTACAACAAATTGAAAGAAAGATGACCTTAAAAAGATGGGGGAGGACCAGATATGGCAGACTTCACTACATCGCCCCACTTTATAGAACATGAAAGGAGCTCATCCTCATACAAATGTATCATCAAAGGCCTTTTTTTGATGGGGGCAGCACAAGACTTCCTTTGCCAACCCTAGGAGGTTAGCTCCCCCTATGAGTCTGGTTCCTCCCAAAGTGTCTTCCTACTAGATTGTTTCTCCTTGCTACTAATGCCTCTGATTTGCTCTCTGGGGGCAGGCACAATGTAAAGGTCTTTGAAACAATACAATATGGTATATAAATAAATTTTAACTGAATTGAGTTGAATGTCCTCACACTTCAACTAGAGCTTCAACCTGAGCAATGGGATAGGGACCCAAGTGAATTATTAGATGAAAACAGTATTTGACCACTCCTATGCAGAAGATGACTGCTTCAGCTCCTAATATATAATTATACTAGTAAATTGCTGATGTATTTCATTTCCTCACAATAAAGGGGTAATGCTCAAAAAGCAGTTTGTCTGGATATGCTAAAGGATCTTGAAAAGTGTGCAGTTTATGTTCAATTTAGAATGCTATTCTTATTTGCCGGATTTCATATACATAAATGTAAATTCATTGGTGTGAAACCTTTCTTCAGCATCTTTATGTTGCTTCATAAGTACATGGACTCACTTTCCAATAATACTAAGGCTATTTGTATAACTTTTTTATTTCACCTAAAAACTAATGCTTTGTTGATGGATTTTAGTGCTTGCTTTATACTGTATTTCGTCATACTTTTTTATGTGCCCCTAGTATTATAAATTGTTTGTATTTGTACTTCACTATTATGCAATAAAGTTTTATTTGGGAAAAAAAGGTCTTATTATGATCTCACCAATTGCATTTGGGTACTCTCAAAAGGATGCCAGGCTAAAGTTGGAAGGGTTTTCTGAGCAGATACCTCTGTTTAATCTGGATCTACTCTTGTTTACACTTAATAAAATTTCTCCTGAGCAAAGGTTTGAGCATACGGACATGACATTATGACCAAAGATCCAACAACAGTTTTGAAGAACTGTGAAGTTCACTCCTGAAGTTCATGAATGACACCACCCCCATTCGACTCATCTCTAGTGGGGATGAATCCATGTACAAGAGGGAAATTCACTATGTGGTGACCAGGTGCAGCCAGAATAATCTGTAGCTCAATGCTCTAAAGGCAATGGAGATGGCAGTGGACTTCAGGCGCAACCCAGTTCCATCCACCCCCCGCATCATCAACTCCCAGGAACTCAGCCCCCTAATTAAAAAAGCCCAACAAAGGATGTACTTCCTACAGCAGCTGAAGAAGTTCAGTCTGCCAAGGTTGGTGATGGTGCACTTCTACTCAGTACATCTACTCATCTAGTACACTGCTGCCACTGCTAAGGACAAGCACTGCAGGACTGCAGCATATGATCTTCTCTGCAGAGATGATGATTGGCTGCAGTTTGCCTTCCATATAGGACCTATATACCTCCAGAACACTGACACAGGCAGGAAAGATCATAGCTGATCCCTCCCATCCTGGACATGGATTGTTCAATAAAACTACCCTCCATTAAGAGAGTGAGGTTTATTAAGACCAGAACCACATGCCACAAAAACAGCTCCTTCTCTTCAGCAGTTGAACTCATCAACCTGCCCCCTGACCACTGCTGATACTGTCCCTGCCCTACTGTCACTCCCCCACTCACTGTGCACCCATCTTCATATTATATTAACTTATATTACATTATATTATCCTTTTTCATCGTCAGGTCGTCATATATTTTGATATTTTTATATTCCAATATTCATCATGCCTCTGTTCCCTTACTGTCCTTATATTTATTATTATATTGTACACCTTGCACTGCTCTGCACTATTTATTTTATTCCTTTATTCTTTTATTTCTACGTATCCTTTCTACGCTCCTTGTTCTTCTATATTGTCTGGGCCTGTAAGCACCAACACTGCCAAGACAAATTCCTAGTATATGCAGTTGTACCTGGCCAATAAAGTGAATTTTGATTCTGATTCTGGAACAAAATCTGGGATCTTGTTAAATTGTGAACAGTTAAACCCTAATTACTCATTAATCCTCATACAAAGAACAACCCCCAGGTCTTTATTGTGTAAATTAAATGCAAATACTAACCTGTAATCTTTGTTCCATCTTTGGTCTCCAAGGGAACACCAATTCCAAATTCATTTTCACCAATTACTCTGAAGTAGTAGATGGCTCCCTCTTGTAAGTCTTCTACTTTGTAGCTCAGAGTATGGCAGTTGTTTGTCACACTCACCCATGCCTTTTTGCTAGCCTCACGCTTCTCTATGTGGTAGTTCTTAACTGGGTCACCACCATCATTTTCAGGTGCTTCCCATGTTACTGTTACTGAAGCTTTTGTGACATCTGTGATCTTAATTTGTGATGGTGGCCCAGGAGAGTCAAGTACTTTGACAGTCAGTGTCAATGCAGCAGTTCCAATCGGATTCAGTAATGTTACAGTATATTTTCCAGAGTCATATCTTGTTGCATTTTCTACTGTAAGTTTTGTGCAGGTATCACTTGTGTCAATGCTTGCTCTCTCCTTCAGATTAACTTCTTCTTTTTCCCACAGGACACTGGGCACAGGTTTTCCCTTGAATGGCACAGTAAGGGTAAAAGAGTTGCCATGTTTAACAGGAATTGTTTTGCGTATTTCAATGTCCACATCAAACACAGGCTCTTCTTCTCTCTCCTTTGCAATGTGGGGCTCTGAGGCTGGACTTGGATTACTGACAGCAATCTTACTGATGGACTTGACAATAAACACATATTCTGCTCCAGGTGAAAGTCCAACAACTGTAAACTCAGTGTTTCTTGTTCTTGGAACAGCTACAATCCAGTCTGTGTCCTCTGTTTTCTTGTATTCCACACTGTATCCAAGTATAGGGCTTCCCCCATCGGAGAGTGGCTTGTTCCAAATAATACTTATGGAATCTTTCGTTGAATCAACCACCTTTGGTTTAGTGGGAGGCGATGGTGGGAACCGGGGGTCCTCTGCTTTAACGAGTGGGCAAGGATCACTTGGAGGACTCAAACCAGCAGCATTTTCAGCAATGATGCGGTATTCATAATCACATCCAGCACGGAGGTTCATTGCTCTGAATGTGATATCAGTCACTGGCTTTTTGTTGATTCGTATCCAGTGCATGCCAGACTTCTCACGCCTTTCAATGTTGTAGCTAGTGATTTCACTGCCTCCATCAGAAGCAGGTTTCTCCCAGCAGATTGTCATTGCCTCACTGCTCACATTGGCAACCTCCACCCGTGTGGGTGCAGATGGGACCGTGAATGGATCTAATATCTTAATGGGGTCACTTTCCAGGGCTTCACCAATTCCAAATTTGTTTACAGCTAAAACTCTGAAGATGTATTCATTGCCTTTGAGAAGCTTAGTAACTTTGCAAGTTGTTGCCTTCATTTCACCATATACCAGAGTCCAAGCCAAACGGCTTGTTTCACGTTTCTCAATAATGTAGTGAGTGATTTCTGCACCACCTATTTCGTGAGGGGGTCCCCAGTTCAATGTGCATTTTTCTGATGTAAGGCCAGTGACTTCCAGTGGTCCAGCTGATGGTCCTGGCTTATCAAGGACCTTGCAGTTTATGGGGAATGATGTTGTTCCAGCCACATTTTTTAACGTCAAGATATACTGTCCTGAGTCACTTCTGACACAATCTTTAACAGTTAAACTGGTACTGATGTCTGTTGTAGAAATTTCAATTCTAGGCCTTGGCTCCATCTCTTTATCATCCTTTGCCCAGGAAACAATTGCAGTGGGGCGTCCAGAAATATCAGCATATATTTTCAATGCATCTCCTGCTTTCACCACAACAACATCTCTGAACTTTACATCCATCATTATCCGTGGTGGATCCACATCATCTTTGGCTGTTATAGGGCCTGTGCAATCAGATGGATCACTGAATAAACCTGCTGCATTCTTTGCTATTACATGGAAGTCATATTGCTGGTTTTCTGTAAGGCCTGTAACATCGAAGTATGTTTCCTGGATATTGGTGAAATTACACCTCAACCAACGACCATGGGGAAGTTCCCTCCTTTCAACAATGTAACCTGTGACTTTGGCTCCACCATCATACTCTGGCTTTGTCCATAATAAGGAGACGGATGTTTTAGTGATGTTCGTGATAGTGGGTTTACCAGGAGGGTCACAAGGGTCTCTTGCTGCCACCATTTCACTGACTTTGCTGCATTTACCAATCCCAGCAATGTTTTCTGCAAAGACTCGATATTCGTAAAACAAGCCCTCTTCAATTCCTGTAACCTTGAATTCTGTGTCCTTGATTAGCCTCCTGTTCATCTTTGTCCAAAGAATACTACTTCTTTCCTTGCGCTCTAGATGATATCCTAGAACTGGGCTTCCACCATCATTGACTGGTTCGTTCCATGTGACATGCATGAATGCCTTAGTTACATAGGCAATCTGAGGTGTAGCAGGTGGACCAGGTGGCTTGAACTGATACTGAGCGGTAATGCCTGGGGAATCAATAAATGGTCCCTTTCCATAGCGATTCATAGCATATACACGGAACTGATATTCTGAACCATGTGTCAACCGAGAAACTTTTATTGATGTTCTAGCAACTGCAGATGATACAATCTCCCACACTGTTGTGTTAGTGTCTCTCTTCTCTACAATGTAGTGATTGATGTTGCATCCACCATCATATTCTGGTGGATTCCAGGATAAGGTTATGCTTTCAGAAGTAACAGCATCAACTTTCAGTGCTGTTGGTGGGCCAGGTTTGTCAAGAACAACAACACCAATTTCAACTGATTTGGTGCCAGCAGTATTAGCTAAAGTGATTTCATATTTTCCAACATGATCCCTAGTAGCTTCCTTGAGGGAAATTTTGGATGACGTTTCAGATGTTAAAAGAGTTATTGAGGACGTCTGCCTTAGAGGAAGACCATCCTTCTTCCAAGAAACAGCAGGCTTAGGTCTGCCTCTAAATGGAACTACAATTGTAAGGTCTTTTCCAGCATTCACACTATAAGTAGTGAAAAGTAAGTTAACAGTGGGCTCTATCTGAATGTCTTTTGTAATCACGGGTACACCCAGTTCTTTTGGTTCACTTTTTCCTTTCTCATTCACAGCAATGATTCGGAAAGAATGTTGTTCACCTGATGTAAGACCAGTAACTGTTGCTTCCAGTCCTTTAGCTGTGGTGCTCACATTCCATTTATCACTGCCCTTAGTTTGTGTTTCCACATTGTAGCATATTACTTTGCTACCACCATCATGTGATGGCTTTTCCCATGACAGAGTTACACTGTTTCGTGTTACATCTACAACAGAAATTTTACCTGGTGGCATGGGAGCTTGGGCAACCTTTACTGGATCCTTAGTTTCTACCGCCAAACCAATGCCATGCTCATTTACAGCCCGCACACGGAAGTAATAAATACCTCCCTCTTGGAGTTCACTAATTATAAACATATTCTGTGTGCAATTATTTGTGACTGCAGTATATGCCTTTCTTATAGATTCACGTTTTTCTACTATGTAGTTAGTTATTTTAGCTCCACCATCAGTTAAAGGCTGCTCCCACAGAAGTGTTACTGAATCTCTTGTGAAATCTTTGACTACAAAATTAAGGGGTGCACTTGGTGAATCCAGTATTCTTACACTGACAAATGCAGACTTCGTGCCACTGTTGTTTTCTAGATTCAAAACATATTTGCCACTGTCAAATCTATTAACATTGTCAATTGTAAGAATTGTATAAGAACTTGTGGTTTCAACTTGCGCTCTTTCAGTCATAGATCCTTCTTCCTTTTCCCATTTGACTTTAGGCGCTGGTCGACCCCTGATTGTGACAAAAAGACGAAGTGTTCCACCTGCACGCACAGAGATAACTTTCCTTAGGTCTGAATCTAATTCCATTTCTGGAGCTTCAACTTTTTCAGCAGCAACAACAGTGCCATGGATGTCGGCAGGTTCTCCTACTCCTTCAGAGTTAACTGCACATATCCGGAAGTTGTATTCAGCATTTTCCTTTAGTTTTTCAACAACATAGCGTGTTGTTTGTATACCATTTGGTGGGGTACATATGACCCATTCTTCCTGTGCTGCTTCTTTCATTTCAACCAAGTATGCCTTTATATATGCACCACCATCATCTATGGGTTTGCTCCAAGCAAGAGACACAGCAGTGCTTGTGTGGTCCGTCACTTTGGGATGGTTTGGTGGGCCAGGTGGACGTGTGGCATCACTGGCTCTGTAAAACAGTGAAGGTTCACTTGGCTCTCCTTTACCAACCTTGTTTTCTGCATAGACTCTGAACTCATAGAAGTGCCCCTCTGTTAGTCCAGTGACTTTGAAATATTGCTCTTTCAATTTCTCTCTGTTACATTTTATCCATCTAATGCTATCTTTATCACGTTTCTCAAGGTGGTAGCATTCAATTTCTGATCCACCATTATGCTCTGGCTGATTCCAAGTCAGGACCATGGAATCCTTTGTTATACAACTTGCTTCAGGAGTAGATGGTGCACTTGGTGGCTTGAATGGGTTGCGTGCTATCACTGGCTCAGATTCAAGAGGTTCACTCACACCATACTTATTAACTGCCATAACTCTGAAAATGTACTCTTCACTAGTAAGGAGTTTAGTCACTTTACAACTGGTGGCTTGAACTTTAGATTCTGTTACCGTCCATGATAGCCGACTGGTTTCTCTCTTCTCAATAATGTAGTGAGAAACTTTAATGCCCCCTTGTTTCAAAGGTTCACTCCAGGATAAGCAACATGTATTTCCAGTTACATCAGTCACTTGGAGTAGACCTGCAGGAGCTCCTGGTCTGTCAAGAACTTTTACTGTGATTGGTATTGTTTTTGTTCCCCCAATATTGCCGAGGGTAAGGACAAAGTGCCCACTGTCATCTCTATTGCAGTCCTTAACAACCAACATGGTGCGTTTTACTGTAGTTTTCACCTCCATCTTTGCAGTATTTTTATCAATTCCTTTACCGTCTTTTGCCCAAGTTACATCAGGCACTGGTTTTCCATAAATATCAGCATCAAGGACAAGGGTTTCACCAGCATTAATTACTATAACATCCTTGTACTTTGGATCCATGGAAACTCTTGGGGGTTCAACTTCGTCTGTTGCAGTAATTGGTCCAGTGCTTTCAGAGGGCTCACTGAAAATACCAGCGGCAGTTCTTGCAATCACTCTAAATTCATACTTTTGATCTTGTGTTAATCCAGAGATGGTAAACTCGGTCTCAATAACATTTGTGAAGCTAGACTTCATCCATCGACCTTCAGGCAAATCTCTTTTTTCTACAATATATCCGGTGACTTTGCTTCCACCATCATACTCTGGCTTTGTCCATTGAAGCGTGATTTGGTTTTTAGAGATGACAACAGGTTCAGGTGTGCCAGGTGGATCACATGGATCACGAGCTACAAAACATTCAGAAACTTTGCTTGATCTACCAACACCAATAATATTTTCAGCAAAAACTCTGTATTCATATCCATTTCCTTCTTCTAGATTGCATACTTTGAAGATGGTATCAGTAATAAGAATCTTGTTCAGCCTAACCCAGAGAACGCTGCTTCTTTCTTTGCTTTCAAGGTGGTAACCAATAACTGCACTACCACCGTCAATGACTGGTATGTTCCATTCAACAACCATCTGGTCCCTTGATACTGATTTGACATATGGGGTGCCAGGTGGTCCTGGGAGTTTGTAGGGGTACTGTACAACAATTGATGGTGAGTCCAGCGAAGGACCCTTTCCATATCTGTTCTCAGCAGTCACTCTGAACTGAAACTCTGAACCTGTTTTCAGTTTAGTTACCTTGATAGCAGTCCTGGCAACCAATGCAGACACAACCTGCCAGGTTGTAGTAGTTGTGTCACGTTTTTCAACAATGTAGTTCTTTATCTGACAGCCACCTGTGTATTCAGGGGGTTCCCATGAAATTGATATAAAATCGTTACTTACTTCATTAATTTTAATGGGACCTGTTGGTGGGCCAGGTTTGTCAAGTACTGTGATTCCAATCTCTTCTGTTGTTGAACCAGCATTATTTGTTGCAGTAACTGCATATTTTCCAAGGTCATCCTTGTTTGCTTCCTTGATCTGAAGGATGGTTGAAATAGGAGTATTTGAATAAGTCACCCTTGTAGTTTGTTTTAATGCTTCTCCATCCTTCATCCATTCAACTTTTGGTTTAGGACGGCCCATCACAGGTATTTCTATCTTGAGATCTTTCCCTGATTTGACATTGTAAGAAGTGAACAGCAGTCTGAAACTTGGTTCAATATTTAAGTCATTGGCAATGACAGGTGCGGCCAGAGGTGTTGGCTCACTTTTTCCTTTCTCATTATATGCTATAACACGGAAACTGTACTCCTGACCAGCTGTTAGTGCTGAAACTGTGCCATCACATGTCTTTGTTGATGTTGCTACACCCCATTTGTCTGTTCCTTTAGGCTGCATTTCAATTAAGTAACCTGTAATCCTGCTACCACCATCATGCTCTGGTTTCTCCCATGCTAGAGAAACATTAGATTTAGTCACATCAGTTAAAGTAACCTTTCCCACTGGTAGAGGAATTTCAGATGCCTTCACTGCATTCTTTAATTCAACTGGCTGGCCAACTCCAAATTCATTTTCGGCCATCACTCTGAAGTAATACATAGCACCTTCTATAATATTTTCTACCTTGAAACTTGTTTTTGTGCATTTAGCAGTAACATTAGCATATGTTTTTCTGATTGATTCTCGCTTATCAACAACATAATTCTTTATCTTTGCTCCGCCATCAGTTACTGGTGGTTCCCATGCAAGAGTGATAGAGTCTTTTTTAATTTCTTTCACATCGAGATTTAAGGGTGGGCCTGGTGTATCTAGAACTTTGACAGACACAAACTCTGACACAGAACCACCCTTGTTTTCCAGTTTTAGTGTATATTTTCCACTGTCATTTCTATCACAGCCATCAATTGAAAGCTGGGTGTGGTTGAGCCCCTTTTCAATTAGCACCCTATCAGACAAATTAGCTTCATCTTTAGACCAGCTAATATCAGGACTTGGTCTTCCTCTGAATGGTATATTTATTCGCACAGATCCTCCAGCACGGACTACTATTCCTTTCCTTAGCTCTGAATCAAGGCTGAGTTCTGGAACTTCTGTTTTCTCTTCAGGTTTAGCAGTTCCAGGAATGGCTGCTGATTCTCCAACACCTAACTTATTAATTGCACAGACCCGAATATTATATTCCTGATTCTCTGTAAGTTTATCAATTTCAAATTTGTTCACACGGAGGCCAGTTGGTGGTGTGCACATACTCCATTCCTCATTTTCAGCTTTGCATATCTCTACAATATACCCTTGAATTGCACTACCACCATCATTAACTGGTTTGCCCCACGCTATTGAAATTGAGCTTTTTGTGGTGTCAATCACATGCACATGAGTAGGTGGTCCAGGTTTGAACTTCGGATCACAAGCTTTATAGTAAGAACTTGGTAAACTTGGTTCTCCCAGTCCAGCTGCATTTTCAGCAGAAACTCTGAACTCATATTCATGATCTTCTGCCAAACATGTCACCCTGAAACACACGTCTGGGACTTTTTGTCGGTTGCATCTTGTCCATCTGATTCCAGATCTGTCTTTTTTCTCAATAATGTAGCCAATTATTTCACTTCCACCATCAGTGTCTGGTGGAGCCCAGCACACTGTCATAGAGTCCCTTGTGATGTTTGATACTTCTAGAACATGTGGTGATCCAGGTGGGACAAATGGGTTTTTCATTATCACTGGGGCAGAATCTAGTGGTTCACTAATTCCATATTTGTTGACAGCCATGACACGGAACATATACTCATTTCCTTCAAGGAGCTTGGTCACCTTAACCATATTAACTGTACAATTATTAGTGACTATAGTCCATGCAAGTCGGCTTGTTTCCCTCCTTTCAATAATGTAATGGGTAACACTGCTGCCTCCATCATGTTGTGGTGGATGCCATGACAGTACACATTTTTCAGCTGTTACATCAGTTATATTAAGGGGTCCTTCACATTGAGCTGGTCGGTCTAGCACTTTGACATTGTATGGAACAGTCTTGGTACCAGCTAAATTTGTGAGTAGCAAAGTGTATTGCCCGCCATCAGCTCTAATTGTATCTTTGATAACAATCATTGCTTTGGAGTCAGTGTTTTTGATCTCACATCTCAGTGTGTTTTCAATTTCTTTGTCACCCTTGAACCACTGAGCTATTGGTATAGGTTTTCCATTGATA
The DNA here is from genome assembly GCA_026780845.1 of Petrocephalus sullivani. NCBI lineage: Eukaryota > Metazoa > Chordata > Actinopteri > Osteoglossiformes > Mormyridae > Petrocephalus > Petrocephalus sullivani. Next base: position 51,755,894 of record JAODKM010000001.1, read on the forward strand.
TCAGCATCAAGCTTAAAAGTATCTCCAGCATTTACAACAATAGCTTGGCTGAACTCGGGGTCAACTGAAAATCTGGGTGGCTCAACTTCATCCTTTGCAGTGACTGGTCCAGTATTATCAGATGGCTTACTAATTGTTCCAGCTGCATTCTTTGCAATCACCCTGAAGTCATATTTGGCATCTTCAGATAAACCAGTAACTGTAAACTGTGTTTCAATAACATTTGTGAAGTTGGCCTTCATCCAGCGTCCCTCTGGAAGATCTCGTTTCTCCACAGTGTAGCCAGTAATCACACTTCCTCCATCATACTCAGGCTTTGTCCACTGGACGGTGATTGAGTTTCTACTCACAGTTACAACTTCTGGAGTTCCAGGTGGATCACAGGGGTCACGTGCCACATACCCCTCTGAGACTTTGCTGCTTCTGCCTATACCAACAATATTTTCAGCATAGACCCTGAATTCATATTCAATACCTTCTTCCAAAGGGGTTGTTTTAAAGTTGGTTTCTTTAATTAGAGACTTATTAATCTTGGTCCAGAGAATACTGTTTCTCTCCTTACGCTCAAGATGGTAACCAATTACACTGCTGCCACCATCTATCACTGGTTCATGCCACTCCACCACCATGTGATTCCTTGATAGTGATGAGACAAAAGGAGTTCCTGGTGGACCTGGTTCTCTGTAAGGATATTGGGCAACAACAGATGCAGAATCTAAACCATAACTTTTGCCATAACGATTTACAGCAATAATTCTGAACTGATATTCTGCTCCAGTTTTCAGTCTGGGGACCTTCAGAGTAGTTCTTGCTACAGAGGTTGATACGTTCTCCCAGATGGTTGTGGTTGTGTCTCTCTTTTGTACAATATAGTGTGAAACTGGGCAACCACCAGTGAACTTTGGTGCATTCCAAGAAATCGTAACACTTTCTACACTGACCTCATTGAATTTTACAGGACCTGTTGGGGGCCCAGGTTTATCTAGTGTGATTATTTCAATAGTGGCATCTTTTTGTCCAACAGTATTAGATACGACAATGCCATAAATTCCAGAGTCATCTCTCGTTGCTTCTTTTATGTTAAGGGTTGTGAAATGCTCTGTGTCCACAACGTTAACCCTTGTTGTTTGTCTAAGTGGTGAGTCATCCTTTGTCCAAGTAATGTTTGGTTTTGGACGTCCAGAAATTGGGATTTCTACTCTGAGGTCCTTATCAACTGGTACTGCATAACTGCTAAATACGGGTCTTACATCTGGTTCAATCACAAGATCCTTCACCTGCACAGGAACAGCAAGCGTTCTTGGATCGCTCTTTCCTTTTTCATTAGCAGCAATAACTCTGAAAATGTATTCTTCTCCTTGAACTAAATTGCTCACAACAGTCTCAAGAGTTTTGACATTAGCACAGTTAGTCCACTTGTCACTACCCTTTTGTTGTATCTCCACCAGGTATTGAAGGATTCTACTTCCTCCATCATGCTCAGGTTTTTCCCATGCAAGGGATACACTGTTGCGTGTTACATCAACAACAGTTAGACTGGCAGGAGACTGGGGCACTTCTGATACTTTAAAAGCATCAACTGTTTCAGCAGGCAAGCCAATACCATGCTCATTTTCAGCAAGAACTCTGAAGTAATAATTGCAGCCCTCCTGAAGTGGTTCTATCTTCCAAGTTGTTTGGTGGCAGTTGGTAGCAACAGCTGAATAAGTCTTCCTCGTACTTTCTCGCTTTTCAATAATGTAGTTCTTTATTTTAGCTCCACCATCCACAGTAGGTGGTTCCCATGTAAGTGTCACAGACTGTTTTGTAATTTCCTTGACTTTGAGTTTACCTGGAGCACTCGGTGTGTCAAGCACCCTGACACTTACTACAGCAGACTTTGAACCATTTGAATTTTCTGCAGTAATGGTATACTTCCCACTATCAAATCTATTGACATTGTCAATCACAAGGCAGGTATGTCTACTTGTTACCTCAATCTGAGCTCTGTCTTTGATTTCACCATCAATCTTTTCCCATTTAATTGCTGGGGATGGTCTCCCTTTGACTGGAATGAACACTCTCAGAGTATTTCCAGCTTTAATATTAAGCATCTTCATAAGCTCAGCACCAAGATCAAGCTCTGGTTCTTCCATCTTATCTTCAACCAGAACTGTTCCAGGGACATCTGCATGCTCACCAACACCAGCTTTGCTAATGGCACACACCCTAAACTTATATTCATGTTTTTCTTGTAGTTTTCCAACTTCATATAGTTTTTGCTTGACACCTGTTGGTGGTGTGCACATTGTCCATTGTTCTTCGGCTCCTGCCTCGCTTACCTCCACTATATATCCTTGTATCTCACAGCCACCATCATATACAGGTTTTCCCCAAGCAAGGAAAACAGAGGAACTTGACATATCAATTACTTTTGGATTGTTTGGGGGGCCTGGTTTGAAAGTAGGATCCAAGGCTCTATAGTAAATAGATGGGGTACTAGCCTCTCCAACACCAGCAATATTCATTGCTGAAACTCTAAATTCATAGTTATGATTTTCAAGAAGTCCAGTAACTTTGAAGTGTAATTCATTCACTGTATCCCTGTTGCATTTAGTCCATCTTACACCTTCTTTATCATGTTTTTCAATAACATACCCAAGTACAGGGCTGCCACCGTTGTCAGTAGGTGCTTCCCAGGTCACAACCATTGAGTCTTTTTTGATATTGGAAACCTCAACACCTTTAGGTGCATCGGGAGCAACAAATGGACATTTAGCAATCACAGCCTCAGATTCAAGTGGTTCGCCGACTCCATACTGGTTTACAGCTGATACACGGAAGCAATACTCATTTCCCTCCAAAAGTTTTGTAATTTTCAGATTAAGTGTTTTAACTTTTAGCTCAACAATTGTCCAGATTAGTCTGCTTGTTTCTCTTCTTTCAACGATGTAATGAGATATTTCACTGCCACCATCTTCCTGTGGTGGTTTCCAAGCTATTGTGCACTGGTCACTTGAAACACCACTTACAGAAATGGGGCCCCCAGGCGGACCAGGTTTATCTAAGACTTTGACACTGATGCAAACTGACTTCTCTCCTCCCATATTTTTTAGAAGTAAAGTGTATTCACCTCCATCAGAACGTTTAGCTTCTTTAACACTCAGACATGTAGTGTGGTCTGTGCTTCTTATTTCACGGTATAAGGTGTTAATAAGTTCTTGTTTTTCTTTCATCCAGTATACTGTGGGTATTGGTTTCCCATGAACATCAGCATCAATTTTAAAGTTGTCCCCAGCATTTACAAAAATCATTTGAGTATACTGTGGATCAATACTAATGCGAGGAGGATCAACTTCATCTTTGGCAGTGATTGGGCCAGTGCTGTAGGAAGGATCACTAAAAACACCAGCTGCATTTCTTGCAATGACACGAAACTCATATTTGTGATCTTCAACTAAGCCAGTTGCCAGATATTCAGTCTCAATGACATTAGTGAAGTTAGCCTTCATCCAGCGACCATCAGGTAAATCCTTCTTCTCAACAATATAACCAGTGACTTTGCTACCACCGTCATACTCTGGTTTTGTCCATCTTAATGTAATTGAATTATTTGTGATAGCAATAGCTTCAGCAGTACCAGGAGGATCACAAGGATCTCTGGCAACATAGCATTCTGATAGTTTGCTAGCTTTGCCAACGCCCATAATATTTTCAGCATATACTCTATACTCATACTCCATCCCTTCTTCTAGACCAATTGACTTGAATGTTGTGTCCTGAATAATTATCTTGTTTAGTTTCATCCAAAGCACACTTTTTCTTTCTTTGCGTTCAAGATGATATCCCAATATGAGGGTCCCTCCATCAATGACAGGCTCATTCCAAACCACAACCATACTATTCCTTGTTGAAATGTGCACAGACGGTGTTCCCGGGGGGCCAGGAAGTTTGAATGGATATTGAGCAACCACAGATGGTGATAACAGAATTGTACTTTTGCCATATCTGTTCTCAGCTGTAATCCTGAACTGGTATTCAGTGTCAGTTTTCAACCTTCCTGCCTTAATTGTTGTTCTAGCAAGGTTTGGAGCTACAATCTGCCAATTAGTACTAGAGGTTTCCCTCTTTTCCACAATGTAGTTCTTGATTGTGCAACCACCATCATATTCTGGAGGTTTCCAAGTAAATGTGACACTGTCAGAAGTGACTTCATCCACTTTTACTGGGCCTCTTGGTGGACCAGGTTTGTCAAGAACGATGATGCCAATGTCTGCTGTTGTTTCACCAGCAGTGTTTGAAAGTTTGACGGAATACTGTCCAACATCATCTCTGCAAGCTTCTTTAATAACAAGACACAACTGATCAGTAGTAGTTTCAAACTTTACTCTTGAAGTTTGGTTGAGTGGAGTACCATCTTTGTGCCAGGATACAGCCGCTTTGGGGCGAGCAGCATAGGGTATCTCTACTGTCAAGTCTTCTCCTGCCAGAATGCTGAATGTGGAGAATAATAATTTAACTGCTGGAAGAATTACAAGTTCTTTTACTATCACTGGTACCCCAATCTGTCGTGGCTCACTTGTTCCTTTCTCATTCCTTGCTGATACACGGAACATATATTCTTGACCTTGTGTCAGTCCAGTAACAACAGCTTCTGGGACCTTCACAATCATACACTGTGTCCAGGTGTCATTACCTTTGCTCTGAATCTCAATGACATAAGCGACTATTCTGCTTCCTCCATCATGCTCTGGCTTATCCCATGTTAATGTAACACTATTCTTTGTGACATCTTGAAGAGTGATCTTACCAGGAGGAAGTGGCTTTTCAGACACTTTCACAGATTCAATAGTTTCAATAGAAAGGCCAATGCCATATTCATTTTCTGCTAAAATCCTAAAGTAATAGTTACAGCCCTCCTGCAACTGATCAACCGTCCAGCTTGTTTTGTGGCAGTTAGCATTAACAGTTGCATATGCTTTCCTTGTTGATTCACGTTTTTCTATTACATAATTTTTAATCTTTGTACCACCATCATTAAGAGGGTGTTCCCAAGTAAGTGAGACTGATTCTTTTGTAACTGCTGTGATCTTGAGGTTTTGTGGTGCTCCAGGGGTGTCCAGCACTCTGACATTCACGAAAGCAGTTTGGCTGCCTGCACTGTTTTCTATTGTCAAAATGTATTTTCCACTATCAAAACGATTGACATTTTCAATTATTACTGAGGTAAATGATGATGTGCTCTCAATGGTTGCCCGTCCAAGGGGCTCATCATTTTCTCTGGACCATTTTACTGTTGGAGCTGGCCTCCCTCTTATAGGTACAAACAGCCTTAAAGTGTTACATGCTCTGATGTTAATAACCTTACGAAGTTCTGCATCAAGACAAATTTCTGGTTGAATAATTCTGTCCTCAGCCTTTGTTAATTCAGGAACACTGGCAGCCTCTCCAACGCCCTCACAGTTAACAGCCGTAACATTGATTTTATATTCTTGATTTTCCTTCAGGTTGATGATTGTGAATGATGTGCCTTTCAGACCATCCTTTGGTGTGACAACTGTCCATTCATCTTCCCCTGAAAGGCTAGTCTCAACAATGTATCCCAATATGTCAGATCCACCATCATATACTGGCTTATTCCAAGCAAGAGTGATAGATGACTTGGTTGTGTCCAAAATCCTTGGATTTCCCGGAGCTCCAGGCTTGAAAATGATATCACTGGCCTTGTAGAATGGACTTGATGGGCTTGGCACACTTAAACCAGCAGCATTTTCAGCAATGATTCTGAATTCATATTCATGTCCCACTAAAAGTCCTGTAACTTTGAAATTCACATCTGTTACGTTCTTCTTATTGCATCTAACCCACTGGAGACTTGTCCTATCTCTTCTTTCAATAATATAATTAAAAATATTGCTTCCTCCATTGTTCTTGGGATGATCCCAGCAAACAATCATTGAATCCTTAGTGATGGTTGTTACCTCAGGAGCTGGTGGAGGATCAGAAGTTACATATGGATTGACTGCAATAGTAGGATCAGATTCAAGGGGCTCACCAATTCCAAACTTATTAACAGCCATAACTCTGAAAATATACTCATTTGCTTTTAGTAACTTGGTAACCCTGACCTGATTGACTTTTAACTCTGATGCTACATTTGTCCAAGCAAGTCTACTTGTTTCTCGCTTTTCAACTATGTAATGATCAATATTTGCCCCACCATCATCTGCTGGTGGTGACCATGTTAGGACACAACTCTCAGCAGTGAGGTCTGTTACAGCAAGTGGCCCTTGTGGAGGACTGGGTCTATCAAGAACTTTGACATTAAAGATATGTTTAGCAAAACCACCAAGGTTGCTAGCAGTTAATGTGAACATACCACCATCCCTTCTTAATGAATCTTTGTTAATTAAGGCTGTTGTGAGGTCTGAAGTTTTGATTTGTAGTTTCATTGTATTTTCAATTTCCTTTCCATCCTTTGTCCAAACAATCAATGGCAACGGCTGTCCTGCTACATCAGCCTCAAGCTTGAAAACATCGCCTGCTTTCACAAGTATGACATCTTTAAACTTAACATCAACCATTACTCTTGGCTCGTCAATATCATCTTTGCATGTGATGGGATTGGATGGCTCAGATGGCTCACTCACTGCACCAGCTGAATTTCTGGCAAAAACTCGGAACTCATAGGCAGCATTTTCTGTAAGACCACTTACAGTGAAAACTGTCTCAACAATGTTGCTAAAATTAGCCTTAACCCAGCGTCCATTTGGAAAGTCTTTCTTTTCCACAGTGTACCCAGTTATCTTGAATCCACCATCATACTCAGGCTTTGTCCACTGAATAGTCACTGATTGCTTAGTAATGTCAATTGGTACTGGCTGGCCAGGTGGGTCCACAGGATCAAGGGCAAGCATGGGCTCAGACGGCTTACTTGGTTTTCCCACACCAGCCTGGTTTTCACCAGCAACACGAAATTCATAAGCAACTCCATCTTCAAGTCCTATGGTTTTGAAAATGTTTCCTACCACTAAGGCTTTACTGATCCTTTGCCATGTTACAGCACTCCTCTCTTTTCTCTCAACATGGTATCCGATTACCTCATTTCCTCCATCATTAACTGGCTCATTCCACCCAATTGTTATGGAGTCTCTAGTAAAGGACACAACATGTGGAGTTCCTGGTGGTCCTGGGACTTTGAATGGATAAGCAGCAACCACAGATTCTGAGGTGATTGGTGGTCCAACACCATATCTGTTTTTGGCTTTAACACGAAACTGATACTCAAGCCCAGTAGTGAGACGGTCAGCTTTAAATGTTGTACGGATCACTGTCGATGACAGCTCTACCCATGTTGTGCTTGTGGTTTGACGCAATTCAACAATGTAATTGTTAATTGGTACCCCACCATCATTTTCAGGGGAATCCCATGATATTACAATATAGGTACAGGTTATTTTGTCTAACTTAATTGGCCCCTTTGGAGGTCCTGGAATGTCATGCACTTTAACAGTAAAGGTTTCTGTCACTGTCCCAAGCACATTTTTTCCTATAATGGAGTATTGTCCGCTGTCACTTCTTATACATTCTCCAATACTAAGGATAGTTGAAATTGGCGAATCTTCAGTCTTTACTCTTGGGGTAAGTTTGAGGTTCTGGTCATCTTTTTTCCAAGAAATGCCCGGTTTTGGCCGACCAAAAATAGGAATCTCAACCTTTATGTCATCTCCTGCCTTGGCAATCACTGATCTATGGCAGATTCCACGCAGGTCAAATTCAGGTTCTGTGTTCTGTTCTTTAACCACAACTGGCCTGCTGTTACGGGGATCACTTCTACCAGAGTTGTTAACAGCCATGACTCTGAATGTATACTCCTCGTTTTCATTTAGATTTTTCACTACGTAGTCTAGAGTTTTTACAGCATTCACATGAGACCACTGATCTGAACCTTTCTTTTGAGCTTCAATGACATAGCCAGTAATTTTGTTGCCACCATCATGCTTTGGCTTTGTCCACACCAGATTTACAGAATTCTTAGTGATATCTGCAATATTGACTTTTTCTGGACGAGTGGGTGCCTGTGAAGCTCGGACTGGATCAGGCATTTCCACAGGCTCACCGATGCCAAAGTCATTTTCTGCTCTTACTCTGAAATAATATTCAGATCCTTCTGCCAAATTAGGGATTCTAACAGAACATTTTGCGCAATGTGTGATGACAGCAGCATATGCTTTCCGGGTTGCCTCACGTTTCTCAATAATGTAGTTGGTGATCTTTGACCCACCATCAATGATGGGGATTTCCCATTGCAAAGTGACACTTTCCATATTAATCTCCACGGGTTTCAAATTGAGTGGTGGCCCAGGTGTGTCCAAAACTCTTACATTTACATATCCAGTATTTTTTCCAGCTGCATTCTCTAATGTAAAAATATACTTTCCAGCATCATGTCTGGTGCAATCTGGGATAACCAAAAGAGTATATGACTCTGTGGTATCAATATGTGCTCTGCCTTTAAGTGGTATTTCCTCTTTCATCCATGTGACTTCAGGAGTTGGGCGACCTTTGATGGGCACAAATAAACGTATGGAGTTTCCGGCTTTAACAACGAGGGTTCTTCTGAGTTCAGCATCAAGTTCAAATTCAGGTGTTTCTGTATGATCCACAAGTTCAATAAGTTCTTCAGTCTGAGCTGCTTCACCAACTCCTTCTGCATTCATTGCACTCACTCGAAAATAGTATTTTCCTCCTGGCTGAAGATTGCCAATAACAAATTCAGTAATTCTCAGTGGTGTGGCTGACTTATCCTTAACCCACTCTTCTTCTCCTTCTTTCTTGTGTTCAACTATGTATCCAGTAATTTCAAGCCCACCATCATGCTGAGGTTTTCCCCAGTTAAATGTAGCTGTGGATTTGGTTGTATCTGTAATTCTAGGGTTGACTGGAGGCCCTGGTACATCTGAAAAATAGGATATATGCACATGGAATAAAAAATGACAGATGTATGTTTTGGCACATGGATTTTAATTTTATCTTGAAATATCCAGGCTACATGCAGTTTTCAAGTAGATTAAGCTTGAGGCCTGTACTGAAAATGAATTACATAAATAACATTAGTACTCACATGTCACATGCTTGGTCTTGACTGACTGAGACGGCTCACTGGGAAGGCCATGGCCAGCTTTATTCTCCGCAATCACTCGGAATTCATATTCGACTCCCTCGGTGAGGCCTGGCACACTGTAATAAAGCTCTGAAATCAACTTCTTTGACGCCCTGATCCATCTTGCTCCTTTTCTTTCTTTTCTTTCAACGCTGTACCCTATAATATCACTTCCTCCATCTTCAGCAGGTCTCTTCCATGAAATGGTGACAGAGTCATTCGTCACACTTTCAGTTTCAGGTTTTGATGGAGGACCTGGTGGGCCTGTAATTATTAAAAATAATGCATTTGTAAACAAAAAAGCATTCATACATAAACTGCATACATACATTTTTACTGAAATAAAGGTAGCTGATTATGAGAAAGACCTTGGTGTGTATGTTGATGCTTCCTTGTCCCACTCTCTCCAGT
>JAODKM010000001.1:51765546-51832571 GCA_026780845.1 Petrocephalus sullivani
CTCTGAGCTATTAGTTAAGTTCTCCCCAAGCGAGCTTGATGGGCCGAATGGCCTCCTCTCATTTGTATAGTTCTTATAATAACCTTAATAATAATAATAATAATTATTATTATTATTATTAATATAGCTGCAAGCAGCAACAGTGGGGCCAGCATACAACCAATGCATGGATGGTATGGAAAGGAATTTAAAAAAGAGGAAATATAAGAATACTGGAATATAGAAGATATTATATAGTACATAATAATAATAATAATAATAATGTTATGTATAATAACCATTTAGAAAGTTTAAATCAACATACCAAAACGATCCACCATTTTCACTGGCTCTGAAAGTGTTGCTTCTCCAGCACCATACTGATTTATAGCTGAAACACGGAAGACATATTCATTGCCTTGGATGAGCTTGCTAGCTACGAAATGGCAGTCAGTAATGTTCTCAGCCAAAGTTGTCCAAAGAAGGCGACTTGTCTCCCTCTTCTCTAAAAAGTAGGATTTAATCGGCGACCCCCCGTCTTGATGAGGAGCTGTCCACGTCAGAGTGACTTTTTCGGCTGACACACTACTGGCTTCAAGGGGGCCGGTAGGTCCAGGTACATCCAGCACCTGCACTTTAACATTCTCTTCCTTGACCCCAAATGGATTGCTGGCAGAGATTGTGTATTCTCCAGAATCCTTCTTGCTAGCATACTTGATTGTCAGTGTAGAAGATGTTGGTGTCATCTCAATCTGGCAAATATCTGATGGCTTAAAGTCTTTCCCTGCTTTGAACCACACGGACTTCGGTGCTGGTTTTCCAGTGATGCTTGTGGCAGTGATAACAATTGTGTCACCAGCTCTGACCTTAAGGCCCTCTTTCACAGTAGAATCAATAATGATAGCCGGTGCCTCTGTTAATGAGAAGGAAATTAGAAAGCTGCTCATGCGGTGCCATTAAATGCTTTATAAACTATACAAAAAATAGGAAGAATTCTCACCATACTCATCTCTGCACATAATAGTGTCAGTTTGTTCTGACGGAGGACTGATGGCCCCAGCCGCATTCTTTACCCTTATTCTGAATTCATACTTGCAACCTTCTTGTAGGTCTGTTACTGTGAACGCGCAGTCCACAACATTTACATTGTTGGCCTTCATCCAAACCTTAGCCGGCAAGTCACGCTTCTCAACAACATAACCTGTCAGTTTGTGTCCACCATCATATTTGGGTTCCGTCCACTGTAGTGTTACTGTACTCCTTGTAACACTAATAACTTCAGGTTTACCAGGGTTATCTACAAATAATTAATATAGATCATAATTAAATTCATATGACTTATGCAGGAAAATTGTATTAAAACTGCATTTTTAGTGCTTACCAATTGGATCCAAAGCAACAAGAGGCTCAGTTGATGCACTAGGTTTACCAACACCAGCTAAATTTATCGCCATAACTCTGAACTCATATTCAAGGCCTTCTGTTAGGCCAGTTGCCCTAAATTCCTTCATTTTCAGGGCTACTGGGTTGGCTCTCTTCCACAACAAACTGTTCCTTTCTTTGAAGTCCACATGATAACCTGGATGAATAAAAAGGTCATAGTTTTAATTCATATTCATGACTAAATTTACACACATGCAAAATAAAATAAAATAAGGTAAATATGAGATTACCAGTGATTGGGGAGCCTCCAGTCTTCCTTGGATCAGACCAAGCAAGTACTGCAGAAGTGTTCCACATGCTGATGACTTGAGGTGGGGGTGGCGCATCAGGTACATCTGTTAACAAAAATTACCCATCACTCCTATGTATTTTCTGCTTTTAAGTGCAATATAACAATCAGAAATATAAAAATACAATTAAAATAAATGAAGTCACTTACTGAATGGATGTTTAGCCACAACTTCGTCAGATTTTAAGCCTTCCCCAACCCCATACTTATTTTCGGCTTTAATTCGGAATATATACTCAGTTCCTTCATGAAGACCTGTCACTCTAAAAGTGTTTGTGTCCACATCTGAAGCAACTGTAACCCACATGTTAGTTACAGAATCCCGCTTCTCAAGAATATAGTTGGTTATTTCTGATCCACCATCATCCTTTGGTGCACCCCATTTTAATGTGGCCCCATCAGCAGTGACTTCTTTGAATTTTATGGGTCCAGCCGGCATTCCGGGCTTTCCAACAACCCTAACAAAGATGTTGGACTCTTTGGTGCCGGCGCTGTTCCTTAAAGTGATGGTATACTTAGACGCATCCCCTCTTTGACAGTCGCGGATGAGCAAGGTTGTGTTAACCGGCGTGGACTCGGCACACACGCGGCCCGTGTCGGTCAGGGCGGTGTCATCTCCCTTCTTCCAGGAAACAGTAGGGGCCGGCTTCCCCACGATTGGTATTTTGAGCCGTACAGTACTACCCTCTTTTGCAATGTAGTTTAAGTTTGGCAACTCTCTTAAGTCACATCCAGGTGGAACTACAAGAAAAAAAAAAACCAATCATCTAGTGAAGAAAACAGCTAAATACGCATAATCACAATATTTAATTCTTAAGAAAAACTCACCAATGACATCTTTAGCCATGACGTTAAGTTCCTTTACTGGACCCTCTCCAGAATCATTCAATGCTTTTACCCTGTATAAATACTCCCTTCCTTCTACAAGGTCTTTGGCACTATACTGCATGTTTTTTGACCTCATCAGCACCTTCCACCTATCATCACCATTCTTGACCTCCAAGACGTAGCCCATAATCCTACTTCCACCATCATTAATTGGTTTCTTCCAGGCAAGTGTGCATGAATCTTTGGTGACCAGCAATGCTTTAAAGTCCTTAACTGTTCCAGGTTGTTCTGAAAGTGAATTTGTGGCTCAAAGTAAGTAACAAATAATCAAACAGATCATACAAATAATCAAAATTAATTGCTATATTATTGCGTAACTGGCAAAATGCATCACCTGAGGCTCGCACTGCATCGCCAGTCTCACACGGCTCTCCAATGCCAAATTCATTTTCAGCAAGGACTCTGAAACAATATGATCTTCCAGGATTCAAGTCTTGGATCAGGAAAGATGTTTTTGTACACTCAGCTGAAACTCTGGACCATGACTTTCTCTCAATGTCATGCTTTTCAACAATGTAATTCTTCACCAGGCTTCCACCATCAATAAGAGGAGTATCCCAGGAAATGGATGCACTGTCTTTTGAGGTCTCCTTCACCATCAAATTAAGAGGTGGTCCAGGGGTATCTGTACAGGAAATAAAATAACTAGATTTAAGAAGAGCATTGAAATTGATTGTTTAGATAATTAAGGAAAGAAAAACTTACCAAAAACCTTGACAGTGATTGTATACATCTTCATCCCACTTGAGCTCTCCAGATTCAAAACATATTTTCCAGCATCGTATCTGTTCACTTTTTCAATATACACCAGGGTGTCTGTGTCAGTGGTCCTGATTACGATTCCCTGTCTATTCTTAATGTTGGTGTTCATTTTAGCCCAGGTCACTTTGGGGATGGGGCGACCTCTCAGAGGTATGTGAAATCTCATAGGCATCCCAGCACGTAGCTCCAGTGTTTTCTTCAGCTCTTCATCAAGATCTGCTTCAGGAGCAACTGCAAATTGTATACATTTTATGAAGCGGGATTGAGGTATAATGCAAATAATGGATTATGTTTTTGGGTAAGGTGCTGAAGATTTCTTTCTTTCCAGGGATACAAATATTATACAGTAAAGTAAATATAAAGTAATAATACAAATGTAAGTATATCTTCTGAGAAGCATGATTTAACTAATAGAAGTTTTAGCTAATAAGGGAAAACCTAAATCACTTGCAAATCTTCCAGAGGAATAAAATACATTTGAAAAAATAATTTGACGCATTTATACATACTTTTTTGTAGTATGGCATTATAGTAATGTTCTGTGTTATTGCATTCATGCAGACAGATTAACAGCATACCCAAAACTTCTTTTGCCAGAAGAGTTCCGGGAACTTCACTTGGTTCACCAAACCCAACTTTATTCACAGCTGTGACCCGGACCTTGTATTCTGAATTTTCAAGCAGCCCAGTTATAGTGTACTTTGTCTCCTGTAGATTCTTCGGTACATTGCACCTAATCCAGTCACCACTGTCCGCTCGCTTAATCTCGACTAGGTAGCCCAATATGTTGCATCCACCATCATGGGAAGGTTTGGTCCACGTCAGGCTAATTGTGCTGTTTGTTGTGTCAACGACCTTTGGTGATACTGGTGGTCCCGGAGGATCTACAATGTCAGATACAAATATAATGAGTTTCAAGCTGACTGCTTGCAAAACAATTGCTGTGGATTATAATACTTACGTAATGGATCATGAGCAAGGGCAGCATTTGATGGGTCACTTGCTTTGCTTAAACCAGCTTTGTTGACAGCAATGACTCTGAACTCATACTCAGCCCCTTCTGACAGATTACTTGCTTTTATTGTTCTCTCTGCTACTGGCTGTTTGTTGAGTTTTGCCCATATGATATCCTTGGTCACCCGCTTCTCAACAATATATCCGAGTATGGTGGAGCCACCATCACTGGCCGGTTCTTTCCAGCTGACTGTCATGTTATCCTTTGTGATATTGGTAATAATAGGTGGCTCACAAGGTTCAGGAACATCTGTAAATGAAGGGATTTACAGTTAAAATGTACTAGAAGCACAAACACTTTGGGGTATTTCAGAGGAGTAAGGTAGATGAGTATCTTACTGAATGGATTTTTAGCCACAGCAGGATTGCTCAGGATGGCTTCACCAGCCCCACACTTGTTCTCAGCACGAATGTGGAACTGATACTCGCGACCCTCAATCAGCCTTTCCACCAAGAAGTCGGTGACCTTGCTGCCAACTTTGGCTGTAACCTGTGCCCACTCAGCTCTACTAGTGTCACGTTTATCAATTATGTAGTTTGTGATTGGACAACCACCATCTGCCTTTGGTGGCTCCCAAATCAGCTGGATGTGGTCAGAACCCACTTCTCCAAACTTGATTGAAGCTGGTGGGCCAGGTGTATCTAACAAAAGGCATAGTCAAAAAGGAGAGCATAATTTTTCACTCTGAATACAAAATTAAAGCTAATGAATTATTCTATATACATTTTTCCTTACCCAGAACTGTCAGGTTAATTTCACTTGTTTTAGAACCACTTGCATTTTCTGCTAGGACAGTATACTCTCCAGTGTCTTTTTTTGTTACCGATAGCATTTCCAGTTGGAAAAGATGCCTTTTCTGTTTCATCTCCACACCTTCAGCAGCTTTCAATACCTCTCCATTCCTCTTCCAAGTAACCTTCGGCATCGGTTTTCCAAACACTTCAGCCTCCAGACACACATTTGATCCAGCTTTCACAGGGAGCATCTTCTTCATTTGAAGTCCGATTTCAATTCTTGGTGGAACTGAATTGAAGATAAACATGAATTAATATTGATAATATGAATATGCAAGCTGAAATATGATTTAAAAATGCTTTATTATACCATACCATTTTCTGCAGAGACAAGGACAGTATCGGACACCTCAGAAGGTCTGCTGAGGTTTACTGCTGTCTTGGCAATGATTCGGAATTGGTACTGGCATCCCTCTTCTAGACCAATTGTGGTATACTCTTCCCTCGGCACGTTCTGGCTGCTGATGTTGCAGCGGATCCATTTGTCATCAGGAATCCTCAGGGCTTCAACATAATACCCAATGATCTTGCTGCCCCCATCATGTTTTGGTCGGGCCCAGACCAAAGTGACTGAATTCTTAGTTACATCAAGCACCTCAGGTTTTCCAGGGGAATCTGCAGAAGAAGGCTCATATTTTCAATTAAACATCATGCTTGTATATATATAATTATATTGCAACATACACTCAGTGGCATCTTTAGTGGACACGACTGCTTGTTGGAAGGGGCGAATAGTGTGCCCCTAAAACAGTGAATCATCGGGCTGCATATGAATACATTAAGATTAAGATCATATTAACTTTATTGATCCCATTGGGAAATTCTGGTGCATTTGGCAGCAAGAACATAATGTACATATGAACACACATATAGTGCCAAACAGACAGGATACACTGACAGTATGCATGGTGCAAGTGTATTTAAAATTACACAGCACTCAAATAAATTAAATATTCTGAAAAACAGGATGTGATATTAAAAATAAACATTTAAAGATAATAATAATAATTATATCATAATTATGTGCAAACAAATGACATGCCGTTAGAACAGAAAGCTGGATTGCATTATAACAAGACAAGAGGCTTCAACTGTGTAGTCGAAAGATTGCCGGTTCGAGTCCCTGATCCTCAAGTACCTGTGGCTCATTAAACACAACAGGAAGGCCACAAGTAACAGCTCAGAGCAACAGTGGTGTGCAGAAATACCTAACTGCCCTTGAAGCAATTCTGCAGGGAAAAAGTATGTCCAACCTGGTACTAGTCACATATATCTAATACAATAGGTCCGACCCAGTACTAGCTAGGCGTACCTAATAAAGTGGGTCCTACATGGTATTAGCCAGGTGCACCAAATAAAGAGGGTCATACCAGGTACTAGCCAAGTGTACCTCATAAAGAGGGCTCTGTCAGATATTAGACAGCTGTACCTAATAAAGTGGCCACTGAGTGTACATTGTGTGTTGTTTTTGTTGGATCTATAGACCTTTTTCGCAAAAACTGGAAATATGTCAATGACTGGTAAACCAATTTCCTTTTTTGTGCTTTATTGCCAGAAAAATGGATACCAGTAATATTAGAGTGTTTTCCACGAGTTTGATTAAACTACCAAAGTTCATCATGTATGTAGTGAAGGTTATGGAATCAAACAGACCAGGGGTGCCCAATACATCGATTGCGATCAACTAGTAGATCGCAATGGTATTGCAGGTAGATTGCGCGACATTAAAAAAATTCTTTAGATGTTAGTTTATTATCTATCCTCCCCATGGCAAAAGTAAAAAACAAAAAAAAAATCAATGAGTGGGGGAGCCGGACCAAGTAAGAAACCATAATTTTATTGCATTGTATTGTGCTGTGAGGGTTCATGCAGTGATGCAAGGTTTGCCAACATGTATACTGAGTGTGTTTGTATGCATATATACGTGTCTCTGTGCAATTTAGGTATTATGTTTGATCAATCTCTGAGTTTCAACACTCATGTGAGGTAGGGGTAGTTGATCATGTTTTTATCATTTGAGAATTTTATCTAAATTACGGCCAATGATATCTAAAGTTGAGATGGAAATGCTTGTTCATGCATTTATCTCATCGCACTTAGACAACTGCAATTCTCTTTTCACTTGCCTAAGTAAAGCTGGCTTAAACCGTCTTCAGTTTATTCAAAATGCAGTCGCCAGGTTCTTAATTCAACACAAATGGACGCACATCTCACCTGTCTTATTTTCCCTGCACTGGCTCCCTGTAGATTTCAGGATTCAATTCAAAATTCTCACGATCACTTATAGAGCACTGCATGATCAGGCTCCTCAGTATATTGTGGAGCTCCTGCACCATTATGCCATTAGTCTTTTATTTTTTTATGTCCTGTATTATAATGCATATATATATAGCATTTTTAATGCAGGTAGATCATTTTGACCTGGTCAGTTTAAAAGTAGTTCAGAAGCCAAAAAAGTGTGGGCACCCCTGAAATGGATTTTTACAATGGATTCGCCCATGGATTCGCCCATAGAAAGTTTTTGTCAAAGCAGTGCATTAAAACTTCAGGTTTTCGCATTAGTGCTGTCTCCTAATGTATTTTATCATTAGTAATACACATTTTAAATAATTTAAGTTTCAGTGAGTATGAGTTTACCAGTGTTAATGTAAGTAATATATACTGAATTAATCTGGGGGCGGCATGGTGGTGAAGTTGTTAGCACTGTTGCCTCACATTTCTAGGAGCAGCGTTCGAGTCTCCGCTCAGGTTCCATGTGTGTCCCACAGTCCAAAAACATGCTGAGGCTAATTGGAGTCACTAAATTGCCCATAGGTATGCCTGTGAGTGTGCCCTGCAATGGGATAACCCCCCATCTTGGGTTGTGCCCATAACTTCTGGGATAGGCTCTGGACCCCCGGCTACACGGAAGAATAAAGTGATTTCAGAAATTGTATGGATGGATGGATCTAGTATGAGGTATTATACATGGAAAGAGTTTACTGATTAGCAGCTTTTCCTTTATAAGTAATTTAGCACTTTTGTTGATTTGGTTCCCTGTGTGTAAATCCCACATTTCAAGTTATCAAATGTCATAACACAAACTACCATTAACCTGTTTTGTGCAGTGTCTTATGTAGTAAACGAGGAAGTGTTAGTGCAGGCAAGATGGTCCAGGAGAATATGAATGAGGAATCTCATATAACACAAATTACACATTACGTTCTGAAAGTTCATCTGTGACTCAAGTTTATATTCTATCCATTTGTTCCAGTGTTCCAGTTTTTGTGTATTCCTTTTGTTCAGTTCCATGTGTGTACATTTTTTCTACTTGTGAAATGTCAGCTTTATTATAATAAACATTAGGGCTGTAACTGTAATCATTTTCAGTTCTGCACGTACAATGAAATGAATAAATGCCTTCATTGGCAGGCAGAACCTACATCTACAACTACATGGAAAATGTTATTGTGGCTGTGAGTTGGTTATGGCTAGTGCTGGTAACTTTTAAGTAACTTTTAATCGCCAAATTTGGAACAATTTTGTTTTCATATGGTACGGTAGCAACGGAGTGAGTGTAGTTGATAATAGGGGTGCAAGAGAGAGTTTGATATTAGGACTTGATGGCTGATAACAGCACAACACTGTCTTTTGGCTCTGTTATGATGAAATCAGATATCTAATGTAATCACTCATTTGAGAAGGTCATCCAAGCCATAGCAAGGCGGAATCAATATCTATATTATCTATATGCATCTATATTAAATAGAAGGCCTTCGTCCCTCTTTATCGGCCTCACAGGCATTGCACAGTTCTTTTAGGGGAATTTATGAAAACTCAGGTAAGGTTGGCATTTTTTCTAAGTGGGGCAAACAGGTACACGGAAGTAATACGGACGAGATTATTCGGCCATAGTTAAACATTAAACCTTAAGTGCAGGTACACCTTCTGGAAATAGGAAGTGTGAAAAAGGTCTATTGTTTATATTATTGCTCTGAATGTGAAAAATTAAATGCAGTGGAAATGTAGAAAGGCATTATAATGACATATAAATACTGTTACATACCCACTGGTGTTCTTGCTGTAACAAATTCTGTTTTTTTGCTTGGTTTACCCTGTCCAGCGCGGTTTAAGGCAGACACCCTAAAGGTGTACTCCAGGCCTTCGATCAGGCCTGCACAGGGGTATTCTGTAGTACGAACCACTGTGTCATTGGCCTTCACCCACAAAAGGCTGTTCCTCTCTTTGCGTTCAATGTAGTAACCAGTAATGGGACTGCCACCATCACTTTCTGGTCTGTCCCAGGCCACAAACATGCAGTCTTTGTTGACTTTGTTGATGCGGCAGTTCAAGGGTTCACCTGGCACATCTGTGACAGAAAACATTTAAGAAATTAACTTTCCTACTGTATCCTGCAGTTTTTTTCTCATTTATAAGTGGATTTGTGAGCTCACCGAAGGGGAATTTAGCAACCATTCTTTCAGATGTGATGGGGTCGGAAATGCCAAAGCGGTTCTCCGCTCGGACGCGGAACATGTACTCCCTTCCAGGCACAAGCTTCCCAAGTCGGCAGCCAGCCTTGCCGCAAGATGAAACAGCAGAGACCCAGTCACCCCGACTGACATCACACTTTTCTATGACATAGTTTGTGATGTTACTCCCACCATCCTCGAGTGGTGGGCTCCATGACAGTGTGCAGGCATCAGCATCTATGTCACGGATCTCAAACGGTGGCTGTGGTGGACCAGGGATATCTGTAACACAGGCAATTTTCATGATATTATCCATGTCCATTCATGCATTCTCAGTGCACTGCTATTACTGGCATAAGGCAAGATATACCCTGGAATCAACACCTTAACATACCACATCTATACCTCAAAGCAGTTATCTCATTACGTGTATTAAAAAAATAAACAAAACTTACCCTTGATGGTCAATTTCAGCTTGTGCTCAGCTCTGTCTGTGCTATTTTCAGCCACAAGACTGTACTCGCCAGTGTCATGCCTCGAGACATCTTTGATGATGAGCACACAACAATTGTGAGATTTGTGCACAGCAAAGCGGCTGGATGGAACCACATCACTGTCTCCCTGCTTCCACTTGCAGACCGGTGCTGGTTTTCCAGAAACCAGAGCCTCTATTCTGAGTCTTTCTCCTGCTTTTGCCGTCATAGCATCAGGCATGATAATTGTTGGTGGCACTAAATTATATAAAGAAAGTGTGGATGTGAGATTTAGCATTTTCTGCAAACTATAAACTGAAAAAAACATTCAATATACATGACATGCAAAAAAGTGGAACTTACACATTTGTTCCTTCATTTCAAACTCTCCCTTGGTTTCTGTAGGCAAACTACAGCCCACTGCATTCCTTGCTGCCACTCTGAATTTGTATTTCTTGCCCTCTTTAAGTCCAACAACAACAATGGTTAAATCTTTGACCACAGAATATGGTGTCCATTCAACTGCAGGTTTCTCTTCCTCCTTGACTACAGGTTCACCTTCCACAGGCTCTTTAGGTGGAACTACCACATGGTAATCAACTACATAACCATCAATATTAGATCCTCCGTCCCTGAGTGGTTTCACCCACCCTAATGTTGCACTGGTCTTTGAGATTTCCAGTACGTCAATTTTCATTGGTGGGTCAGGTTTACCTACAATTTAAAAACAATATTTGGTTACGTATGACTAAATGATAAATACACTTGACTTAATGAAAGAAATGCACTTACTGATAGGGTCAGATGCCAAGTAGGACCTTGGTGTAACACGGGGTACACCATCACCATACTCGTTGACAGCTATAACTCTGAAATAATATTCTGTGCCGGGTATAAGGTTGCTGATTTTCATGCTGGTCTTCTTCACATCATTTTTAATTGTTCCCCAAGTCTTTCTGTCAATTTCACGCTTTTCAACTATATAGTGTGTGACCTCACTGCCACCATCACACTCAGGTGGGGACCAGGTGAGCTCACAGGATGTCATTGTGACATCCACAGCTTCCAAACCCACTACAGGCCCTGGAGTGTCTATTGATTAAAAAAACAAACAAAAAATATTATATTGTACCTCAATGAAAATATGTAAAATTATAAATTAAATGGTGATTAAATAGCATATGAAGAGTCTGTTTGGGACTCACCCAGTACTTTGACATTCACAAACACAGCCTTCTCCCCAGCTGGACTTTTGAGTGTCAGAGAATATTTGCCTGAATCATCACGTGTGCTGTCAGTAATAACCATAAAGGTCATGGTGTCGATTAGATCTACACGAGCTCTCCTGACCACATTGTCAATACCCATTCTTCTCCAGGACACCTTGGGGGCAGGTCTTCCCCGTACTGTGGCAAAGAGTCGTATGGGACAGCCAGCTCTGACAGTGACACCATTTCTCAAGTTGGCGTCCAAGTCAATCTCAGGTGAAACTGTTGGTGACAAAGATAGGAGAAAGGTTTATATAAATATTCCCGGCAGAAAAACAATTTACACAAATTTCTAAGGTTTTCATGTTAACATGTAACTCACCAAGTATCTCCCTAGGTGACACAGCTTCCTTGAGACTAGTAGGATTGCCCATGCCCACTTGATTTTGGGCAGAGACACGAAATTCATACTCCATTTTTTCATCCAGGCTTGTCACAGTGAATTCTGTGACGGTCAGCTGAGCAGCTACATTGCATCTTTTCCAGGTTTCTTCTGCTTTTTTAAGCAATTTAGGTTTCATCTCAACTACATATCCAATTATAGAGGCTCCACCATCAGAGACAGGTTTCACCCACCCAAGTGTGATTGAGGTTGTTGTGCTGTCAATTACTTTCAAATTGTTTGGGGGACCAGGAGGCTCTGTCAGAACAAACAAACAGAAAATAAAATTATAATAATAATATACTTAGTTAAGGAGTTAGCAGGACTTGAGCCTTCTACTAAACATATGTCTATCCATACAATTAATACATAATATATGACCAATAGAGAAACAATTATTAGCACGGACAACATTATAGAATTAATCTAAGGACTGGATTCAAACATACCAAGTGCAACCTTGGCAATCACAGCTCTTGAAGGCTTGCTAGGTTCTCCCAATCCAATTTCATTTTCAGCTTTAACACGGAACTGGTATTCATGATTAGGAATCAAGTTAGTGACATTCATATGTGTCTGTGGGATAGGACTCTTTGTCACCGGAGTCCATCGGACGGCATGCTGCTCCTTTCGCTCCAAGATGTAACCCGTGATGGTTTTCCCACCATCATTCTCTGGAGGAACCCACGAAACAGTCATTTCCTCCTTGGCAACTCTAGTAACCTCAGGTGGGTCTGGCGGGCCAGGTCTACTGAACTGAGTCTTTGCCACAATAGCTTCACTCTCCACTGCAGGGCCAGCTCCCATCTTGTTCTCAGCTCGTACCCTGAAGATGTACTCATTCCCTTCCACAAGACGGGTCACATTAGCAGAATTGGTAATGATTGCTGCTGAATGAACTGACCAGACCATCCTCTTTGTCTCACATTTTTCTAGTATGTAATTCATTATATCACAACCACCATAATCTTCTGGAAGATCCCACGTCAGTTTGCAACGGTCCACTGAAATGCCAGATACTTTTAGATTTCTGACAGGACCTGGTTTGTCCAGCACATTCAAAACAGCATGAGCAGAGCAGCTTCCAACAGCATTAGTGGCAGAGATTATATATTTTCCACTGTCTTCACGTTTTGCATTTGTCATAAGGAATTTAGAGAAATCTATACCATTGTCAACATGAAGTCTTAGATTCTTGTTAATGTCTCCTGTATCATTTTCCTTAATCCATTTAATCTCAGGCTGTGGTTTTCCTTTAAGCCCAGCTTCAATCTTAATTGAATCACCTGCTTTTACAACAAGAATACCTTCTAATTTAACATCAATTTGCAGTTCTACTACATCTTCTTTGACAAGGATCTCTGCTGTATCCACCCAGTTACTCTCTCCTCCTTCATTCTTAGTTTGCACTCTGAACTGGTATATTTGATTTTCAATACACCTGTCAGCCATGAAGTATGTCTCTTTGATTGCACCCTTATGCAATCTCTCCCATTCCTCAGCCTCTTTTGGTTTCCTCTCAACATGATAGGCCAGGTTACGGCTACCACCATCATAATCCGGTTTTTTCCACTTAAGGAAGACAAATGTCTTCCCAATATCAGAAATAAGCAAATTCTCTGGTTCACCAGGCTTTTCAACTGGGTCTACGGCCAAAATTGCTGTCCTAGTCTCATTTGTTGGTCCAGGACCACATTTGTTTTCTGCACTGACACGGAACAAATATTCACAGTTTTCCATAAGTGGTGCCTTAAAAAGGCGTTTGGTGCAATCATTGGAGATCACAGACCAACTTCTTTGGCTTGGTTGTCGGCTTTCAATAATGTAATTTGTAATTTCTGTGCCTCCATTGTCTTCTGGATTCTCCCATGACACCATGCAGGAATCCCTTGTCACATAAGCTGTCTTGAGATTGCAACACTGTCCTGGTGTGTCAAGCACATTCACAATAATGGCAGCCTGTGCCTGACCACTAACATTTTTTGCTTGAATTGCATACTTTCCATAGTCTGCTCTGGTTGCTTCCCGAATGACTAAATCAACAAAAGGGAAATTTTTGTTTAACTCAGTTCGCTTATCTCTGCCTAGCACCCTTGCATCTTTAGTCCAGATAATTTCTGGATCAGGCCGCCCTTTAACACGAGCAGCAAGAGTAAGAGTCTGACCAGCTCTGATTGTCAAATGGTCACGACAGGAAGCATCAACCATAACCTCTGGAGGAACAAGGATATCTTTAGCAAGAACTGTTTCAGCTAATTCTTTTGGTTCCCCTTCACCAATCTTATTGGCAGCCCTAACGCGCAATCTGTATTCTGTGCCTTCCATTAAGCCTGGAACTCTAAATGCACTCTGCTTAATAAGTTCATCCTTATTAATTTTATTCCACTGTGAAGTGCCAGCTTTCTGGCATTCAACAACATATCCCAAGACAGGGCTACCACCATCTCTTGCCGGTTTTGTCCAAACAATGTCAGCGTAGGATTTGCCCCAGTCCTTGAGTTTGAGATTGCTTGGAGGTCCTGGCTTGGTGATTGGACGCATGGCTTTAAATGGATCTGACACTGGTGAAGGCTCACTGATGCCAGCAACGTTTTCAGCAAATACCCTGAATTCATACGTGTTGCCCTCAAAAAGTCCAGACACTCTGTATCTGACATCCAAAACAGGAGTTTTGTTAACGCGAATCCATTTACCTGTCATTTCTCTACGCTCAACAATATAACCAGTAACTGGAGTACCACCATCAGAGAGTGGAATTTCCCATTCTAGGGTCATAGCATTTTCTGTAATATCATAAGCTGTTGGTGGGCCTGGAGAACTAGGTGGATCAAACATGTGTTTGGCGATGGTTGGTGGACTTTCAAGGGGGGCTCCAATGCCAATCTTATTCTCTGCACGAATGCGTACAATGTATTCACGACCCTTCTGTAAACGTGGGATCTTAGCCTGAGTGCTAGTGCTTTCCGAGCTCACAACTCCCCATGGTTCCCATGGCCTTTTGGAATCTTTCTTCTCGACAATATAACTCATCAAAGGTGTTCCACCATCATCTTTGGGAGGGCGCCAGTTTATGACCATGTGATCAGGAGTAATCTCAAGAATGTTAACAGGACCAGTGGGCTCTGATGGAACATCAAGGACAGTTACGTGCAGAGGAACAGTCTTGCTTCCAGCAGAATTGGACACTGTAAGAAGATACTCCCCAGAGTCTGTTCGTGTACATTCTTTAATGCTGAGCACAGTTGAAGAGTCCTCTGTTTTAATTTCAATCTTGTCTCCTGTCTGCATTTCCTTTCCATCACTCATCCACTTTGCTGTAGGAATAGGAATGCCTTTCATTATGGCTGGAAGAGTAATGGTGCTTCCAGATTTCACTACAATACCCTCAATTAGCTTCACATCAACTTCAATTGTTGGTGCCACTGAAAAAAATGACATTCAAAAATTAAATGTTTTAATGTCAATCATAACATAAATAACATAAATGTTAATCTACAACAATAAAAAACTAAACATATCTTACCAAGTTTCCCCTCACAAACAATAGGTACTGTTGTATCAGGACGGCTCAAGCCAATTGCATTTTCTGCTTTCACATGGAATCTGTAAGTCTTTCCTTCCTCAAGTCCAGTAATGTGGATGTCATTTCTAGTGACAGTTTTGTGAGTGATCCAGTCTTTTGCACCTTCCTCTTGGTATTCAACTAAAAATCCTGTGATATCACTTCCACCTGTACGGTCTGGCCAGTCCCATTGAAGCCAGACTTCAGTTTTATCGGCGTCCACGTGATGCAAATTCTTTGGTGGACCAGGTGGGTCTATAAAGGATCAGTTGAAAAAAAGTTATGACAAGAAACCAGAGCGTTTGTCTAAAAACAAATATTACAGTACTTACACAGAGGATCGACAGCCTTAATGGGTTTCTTTGCTAAAAGGTATGCACTCCTGCCAAACTGGTTTTCAGCTGCAACACGGAACATATACTGGGTGCCCTCTACTAAGTACAGAGCCATTAAAGTGCGCTTTTTGGAGGAGGCACAAACAGGGATCCACTGGTCAGAAGCGACATCTCTCTTCTCCACCACATAGTTGGAAATAACAGCCCCTCCATCATCCTCTGGCTCTTGCCAGGTGAGATAGGCTGTTTCGCTTGTCACTTCAGAGATGTTCAGATTCCTGGGTGGTCCAGGTTTATCTTTGCAAGAGAAAACAGAGAACAAACATAAAAAACACATAAATAAAAATACAATTCCTTACTCTAATGTCAATAATGTCAGAGAATATGTAGGTTATGATTAACACACCTAACACAAGCACAGTGCACGTGGCTGACTTTGATCCAGCTGCATTTTCAATGGTTATTGTATAATTGCCACAGTCTGAGCGCAGGCAGTTACGCATCTGCAGTTTGCTCCCAAGAGTAGTGGTCTCAGTGTTGGCTCGTTCAGGGACTTCTGCATCATTCTTCTTCCATGTGACTTTTGGGATTGGCATGCCCTTAATGCGGGCA
This sequence comes from Petrocephalus sullivani, assembly GCA_026780845.1. Classification (NCBI taxonomy): domain Eukaryota; kingdom Metazoa; phylum Chordata; class Actinopteri; order Osteoglossiformes; family Mormyridae; genus Petrocephalus; species Petrocephalus sullivani. The sequence goes on from JAODKM010000001.1 coordinate 51,781,800, forward strand.
CTGAGAACAATGTCTGTTCCTATCATAGCAAGATGGTCACGAGCCATATTGGCATCGAGTAGCAGCTCAGGAGGCTCTGTTAGAAAGAAAATAAATCTGACTTATTAGCAATCGATGGACAAATACATGGAAACACAACATATAATGCAGCATATGAGTTAAAGATTTACCCAATCTGTCCTGCACGTTCACATCTTCCTTGACGTAAGCAGGTTCAGAATTCCCTGCTGCATTTACTACCATGACCCTGAATCTGTATAACTGTCCATCTACAAGATTAGTCACTTTGAACTTTGTTTCTGGGCATGATTCTGGAGTCTCATTTGCCTTTGTCCATTCTTCATCGCCGACCTTCTGATACTCAATTAGGTAGCCAAAGAGTTTTCCCTTGCCATCATGGCGGGGTAGTTGCCAGGACAGACTAACTGAATCCTTAGTCTTGTCAACAACTTCAGGAAGGACTGGAGGGCTTGGGAGAACTGTAAAAACAATGTCAGCAAGTGTGAGTTAAGAGTACTGTATTAAAAGTGCACATTTGAAAACAGCATAATACTCACCAATTGGATCTTTGGCAATGATAGGTTTAGATGGTTCACTGGGGTCACCAAGGCCCATTTCATTTTCAGCCATCGCCCGGAATTCATATTCACAGCCTTCTGTGAGATCAAGGATCCTGTAATGAGTGTCTGGATAAATAGCATCTCGGGTGGCACGAGACCATCTCTTTGATGAGGTCTCCTTCTTCTCCAAGATGTAGTTAGTTATGGGCTTGCCACCATCTCGAGGTCGAGTCCAAATAACAAGTGCAGAGTTCTTAAAAACTTCCTGGACAACAGGCTGTTCAGGTGCACTGGGCACTCCTGTTGATAGACATCATGTGAACCAGTTAGTGCATTTTGCATATAAATAGAATCTAGTTTGAATTTGTACTATTAGATACCTGAAGGAGCTAATACGTACTGAAACGGTCTTTGGCCCTCATCTCTTCAGATTCCAGTGGATCACTGATGCCATACATGTTCTCAGCACAGACTCTAATAATGTACTCTTTGCCTTCAATCAGTTTGGGAACTTTGCAGGTTGTTTTTGTGGTTGCAGATGTCACAGACAACCAGATATCCCTACTTGCTTCCTTCTTCTCGACAACATAATTTGAAACTTCACTTCCACCATTATCTAGGGGTGGTTTCCAGGTAATCACCATATGATCTCTGTGAACTTCCTCAAATTCTATTGGGCCTTCTGGAGGTTGTGGACGATCTGAAAGTGTGAGGGTGTTTTTGGTTGTCAGTCAAGTGAAGGAAAACAGGCACACTTTTATAAAAATTAATTTAATAAAATTAAATAATAATTGTAATAAAATAGTTTACAAAAATACCAAATATGAAACAAAATATTTACCAACAACAATCACATTACAGATCCCTTTGCGTAAGCCTGTACTGTTCTCCACACGTGCACAGTACCGGCCGCTGTGCTCTCGTTTTGCCTTCATGACACAAACACACATTGTTGTTAATGTGTTTTTTAGCTTGAAGTGGCTATCAGCTTTAAGCTCCTCATCATCTCGGAACCATGTGACCGATGGAGCTGGTTTCCCAGTATAGCGACCCTGGAGAGCGAAGGACTCCCCTACACGCACAATTAGCTTGTCGCGGAAGTCAACTTCAATGGACGGGGGTTCTAAAAACACAATAAAAGGTTAATCGCAGCCAGAAATGCAATTGTTACCCTTTATATAATGAAATGATTTTATGTGACTGATTTGATGTTATTTACCAAGCTGGTCTCTGCAGGTGATTGCTTTGGTGCAGAAAGATGGCTTTCCCTGACCAACCTCATTCACTGCAATGACCCGGAACTCGTAGGAATCCCCCTCTCGGAGACAATCATATGTAAATTTCCTTCCCATCAGATTTTCTTTCGTGAGTCTGACAAACTTGTCCTTTCCAATTGAACGAGCTTCCAGAATATACATAGTGACTTCAGAGCCTCCATCGTACTTTGGTGGTTTCCAGGCCAAGCTGATATAGTCCTTTGTGACAGCTGTGACCTCCAACTCCTCAGGACGCTCAGGTGGAGCTAGTTAAGATAAATCAAAGATACTGAGTTTACACTGGTACTGATTTACACACATATATATATATATATATATATATATAGAGAGAGTAAAGAAATATACTTTACTTTAGCCAACTTACAAATTTTGTCCCTGATGATTAATTCTGCAGCAGTTTTCACAAATGGGCCCATTCCAACCACATTTTCAGCTGCGACTCTGAAGAAGTAAGCCTTTCCAGACACCAGGCCACGGATGACAGCACTCTGCCTGGTGGCCTCGTAAAATGCTGGAGTCCAGGTCTTACGTTCAGCATCACATTTCTCAATGATGAAATTACTAATGGGTGAACCACCATCATTTTCAGGGAAAAACCAGTTTAATTTGCAAGAGTCACTAGAGAGATTGTCTGTGGATAAGGGTACACCAACTGGGCCAGGAACATCTATGAGAAGAATATGCAACATATATTTAAAAATAATACAGCTTCTATTCTTTCCAAGATACATTTAGTAATGCTATTAACTCAATACTTACCTAACACATCCACAATAACAGCTTTCTTCATTTCACCAGCTTCATTCTTAGCTGTCAATGTATAAGTGCCTTTATCTTTTCTGGAGCATTTTTTCAGTGTAACAGAAGAACTGGTTGCAGTGGTCTCAATAACCGCTTCTGGAGGCATTGCGTATCCATCTCTATCCCATTTTATCTGGGGTTCAGGCTTGCCCCAGTAATAGGCCAAGATATTGAATTCACCACCTACATGAATTACTATCCTTTCTTTCACAGAAATGTCCAGATTCACCTCAGGAGCAACTGCAAAATTTTGACAACGTTATTTTAGCTAAATAATTCTACAGAATTGAATGATCATAACTAAAATGCATTATTCTAATAGCTTACTTATCCTGTCTTTCACTTCAATCATGTCAGCGACATCACCAGGTTCACCGACTCCAGCAGCATTTAATGCACTGACTCTGAACCTAAAAAGGCCAAGCTCCTTCAGTCCAGTCACAGCTAATTTCGTGCCTCTTACTTCCTTATCTTTAGCCTTAAAAACAGAGAAAATGTTACATTAGATTTTATATGTCTTCACAGATTAGAGTGTAAAAAGTCAAAGATAACTTACCTTTTTCCATTCTTCTTGGCCTTCTTCTTTATATTCAACAACATATCCAATAATCTTTGATCCACCGTCTTTAAGTGGTGGGATCCATTCCAAATAAACTGCCGATTTAGACCAATCAGTTACTTTGGGAGTAGGGGGACCAGGAGGAGCTAAAACAAAAGAGGGTGTGTCAGTCTGGAGAGATACTGTATAGTAAACTTTACACTAAAGGCCATAGCCCTACCCTTAGACAACAGTACAATAAACTCAACAGTAAAGCCCACAGAAAACAGTATAGTGAACTCTACAATGAGGCTGCAGACATACCCATAGGGTCTCTGGCAAATATTGGATCTGAAGGTACACTGGGTGGGCCACACCCTGCTGCATTTATTGGTGTTACACGGAACAGGTACTCTGAACCTTCGATGAGACCCTGCACATTGTGGGACACGCCAAGGGGCATGATCCGAACGGGGTCACGTGTCACCCTGTTCCACCGTTTTGCTGTTGTCTCTTTGCGCTCCAGCCAGTAACCAGTGACTGGTGATCCACCATCATCTTCTGGCTCTTCCCAGTTGACTGTCATTGACTCATGGGTCACACTTGAAATAGTTGGCTTTTCACATGGCCCAGGGGGTACTGAGAAAATACACACACATAATATTAGCCCATGGTTCAATGCTATTAAATGTCTCTAACAGCAGGTGAGAGAAACAGTTTGCTGTATACTTACAGGAAATATTCCTGGCCTTCTCAGTTTCACTATCTAGAGGATCTCCAACACCGTATTTGTTCTGAGCCCTGACCCGGAACACATATTCGTAGCCATCCATCAGGTTTTCCACTGTATATATGCGTTGTTTGGGTTCACTGGTAACATGAACCCATGTCTTCCTGTTGGCCACCCGCTTCTCAATTACATAGTTGCTGACCTTTGAACCCCCATCGTCCTTCGGGGGAAGCCAGGACAAAGTAATCTTGTCAGCAGACACTTCCTCAAATTTTACTGGTGCTGATGGTGGTCCAGGGCGTCCTGAGAAAACACATTTTTGATTTCACTGGACACAATATAGTGCATCTATTTTATTATTTCAGAAAATTTGTATGAGTGATTCATATATAAAGAAAGAGAATGTAGTTCAAAAGAAGAGGAAGTACTGTTACCTAACACGTTGAGTCTCATTTCTCTGGAGACAATCCCGAAGCTGTTCTTCCCTGTGATGGTGTATAAGCCAGTGTCTGCTCTAGTTCCCTGCTGGATCAGCAATGTGCAACTACTGTCTGACACCAGTTTGTTGATATGCTCATCATACTGCACATCAGCCTTATCGTCGGCTCGGTGTGGTGGGGCCTTCTGCCACATGATGGTTGGGAAAGGGCAGCCCCTAATTTTAGCAACAATGCTGATGTCGCTCCCCTGTTCCACTTCCATAAATTCATCAAGCTCAATAGAAGGTGCACCTTAAATAATAAAGAAAAAGTATTTAAACACAAGGTATCTACTGTTTAGTTGTGACTAAAGAGTAACTTACTTTAAAAACTAGAATTTACGTACATGTCTGGTCTTTGACAGTGATTGGTCCAGCAGTAGAGGATGGTTTGCTAGAACCAGCATCATTCACAGCTTTGACGCGGAACTCATATTCCCCGCCTTCGTTGAGGTCCTCAACCTTGAAAGTGGTCTCCTCAATGTCACGCCTGTTGCATTGTCTCCAAGACTCCTTTTGTGTCCCAGAGGCATCCCAGTACAGACGGTCAACATTGTAATGTGTCACAGGGGCACCGCCGTCATTCTTGGGTGCCCTCCATGTCAGAGTCACTGCACTCTTGGTCACCTCCCTGATCTTAACTCTTGTAGGAGCATCCGGAGGATCTAAATAAAATATGGAAAGCTGTATTACATATTATAAACAAACAAACCTGTATAAATGTTTTCAAAATTCATCCTTTTTTCCAAATTATATGTTAATGCAATTCTATAACTCACGGATGGGGTCCCTGGCTGTTGTCCTCTGGATGGTGTCGATGTGCGGCCCAAGGCCAAGGCTGTTCTCCGCACGGATGCGGAACAGGTAATCCTGACCCGCGATGAGATCCGGCACCACAAAGGACTGAGTGGCACATGCTGGGTTCACTTTTGTCCAGGCTTTCCCTTCCACTGTTTTCTTCTCAATGAAGTAACTCATAATTCTCACACCACCATCACTGACTGGAGGTTTCCAGGTAAGCCTGCATGAGCCTCTTGAGATATCACTAACCTTAATTTCCCTTGGAGGTCCCGGCAAATCTAAAAATATGTATTACCAACATTTAGGAACATGGGCAACAGAAGCAATGTTTTGGTATATCCCTAAATTTTTTTTCCCCCCCACTTACCAATGACGTTAACTCTGACTTTGACAACTTTCTGTCCAGTTTTGTTTTCAGCTGTGATGATGAACCTGCCTGAATGGTTTAACTTACTCTCCTGGATGATTAAAGTTGATGTAGTGTCAGTCGATTGAACCTAAACGTGAAAAGAGAGTATATCAATAAAGAAATGTGCACTGCTATCCACAAAATAACGCGTAACATATGTTCAACAAAAATAAAGTCTACCTCTGAATCCACTGGAAGTGTATGAATATCATTCTTCTTCTCAGTTTTGGCAGCACCTTCAAACTCCCATTTAACCTTGGGAACTGGTCTACCCTGGACAACTACTGGGATTCTGATGGTAGATCGAGCCCGACAGGACAATAGATCTTGGGAACTTACATCAAGTGTGATGACTGGATCCTCTGTGAACCAAAAACAACACAAGTAAGTAATTCAAGAAGGATAGAAATGGTGACAGTGATTTTTATACCAAAAATCATTTATATACTACCTTGGATATCCTGGACAACCACAGCATTTGATCTGGCACTGGGGTCAGATTCACCAATGACATTGACTGCAATAATCCTGAACCTGCATTCTTTGTTCTCTTCGAGATTTGGCACAGTAAACTGGGTCGTAAGGCACAGCTTATCTGGCTCATTCACCCTCTTCCACTCTGTTGTGCCCTCATCTTGAATCTCAATGATATAGCCTTGAATGGGGCTGCCACCATCTTTATCTGGTGCACTCCAGACAAGTGTGACACTGTCACTGGTTTTGGTTGCAACTTCAGGTGATGACGGTGTACCAGGGACATCTAAAGAATAAAGCAATGGGTTACAAATTATACCACCAACTATACCCTTGTAAGGTTACAGCTTCCTTTCAGTCTAACGTCTATATGCTTCATGCTTTACTATTGTTTGCCTGTACAGTTGTCTTCTGAGATTAATAAATTCTTTACTATAGTGGAATAAACAAACAAATAACCAGACAAACAGACAGATATACAGGAGGGGCATCTGCATATTACGCTGACTTACTGCGTGGATCAGTCGCGAATACAAATTCAGTTGCTTCACTGTGGGGCCCGATTCCAGCAGCATTGCACGCCATTACACGAAACTGATACTCGATGCCCTCGATGAGCCGTAAGATGTTGAACTCTAGACCTTTCACTGCTGGCTTAGTAACAGGAGCTCTGTTCACACGACTCCAGTAAACGGCTCCACGCTCTCTTCTCTCCAACCAGTAGCCTTGGATGGTAGAGCCACCATTATCCTTGGGGGGTTCCCACCGCACCAGCATGGAATTCCGGGTGTGTGAAATGATCCGGGCATTCAATGGTGGACCAGGAAGGCCAAAAGGATCCTTCAGGACAACTTTCTCAGACTCACAGCCATCACTTTTTCCATATTTGTTTTCGGCTCGGATTCTGAATTGGTAAGTTCCATTGGGTTCAAGTTTGGAAACCTTGGAGACGAAATATTACATATGACATTAATATATCACACAATTCACATTCACAATTTCCATCCATTCATCTCCTTGTCCTATTTAGGGTCATGGGGAATACAATGATTTTTATTGTATTTTTGTGTATGTACTTATTTTGCAGTCATAGTAAAGCTTACCGCATATCGCCTATCAATGACACAGGAGGTGACATCCTCCCAGTCTGACTTCTTCTTGCTGGCATCCCTCTTTTCAATGATATAGTTTGTGATGTCACTGCTTCCATTATCTTCTGGTGCATCCCAGGTCAGATAGCAGGATTCACCTTTGATATCAGATACTACAATGTTTCGTGGTGGCAAGGGGCAGTCTGTAAAAGAATAGAAAACAGAATTAATATAGCCTATTTAACTTTTGTGTAAAATGTAAAATGTTGGAACCTGCTGGAAAGTCTTACCATATATAACAACCCTTATATTCTGAATAGCTGTGCCATGGGGGTTAGAGGCAGAAAGAGTGTAGAAGCCTTTATCCATTCTTCCTGTTGCTGGCATGCTTAACTTAGTCACAACTTTCATCCGTTGCACCTCCTCTGTTTCGATCAAGACGGTTTTACTTGGTTGCTCAATGACCACACTGTCTTTAAGCCATTCGATCTTGGGCAATGGGAGACCAGTCACCTCTGCAGAAATTTCAGTAGGATCTCCACTCTTCACAATAAGGGTATTTCCCTTGATCTGTTTCAGCAGTGTCACTAATGGACCACCTGTAACAAACAGTAACATTTTAATTACACCAAAAGCTAAGTGTTAATTTTGGGTTTTACTGCCCAGTTGATGCGGTACAAACCTTCGTCGTCTTGAATCGTAGTAGTCACTACTTGTGAGGGTTCACCATTCCCAATTTCATTAACTGCCTTTACACGGAAGTCATACGTTTCATATTCTTTGAGGTTGTCTATTGTTATAACAGTGTCTCTGCACATCTGGTGGTTTGCAATCTCAAACTCTTCTTCATCTTGTCTTCTTTTCTCAACATAATAACCATAAATAGCACTTCCCCCATCACTACGAGGTGGATTCCAGGATAAAGTAATTGATGACTTGGTCCTCTCAGTGTAATGGAATCTGTCAGGGGCAGATGGGGTACCTTTTACAGAAAAGAAAAAATATATTAATTATATGTTTTATTTCCTGTAGTAATTCAAATGCAAAATGTAGAAAATGTTACCTGTTGGATCCACAGCAAGAATAGGACCCAGATCACATGGGGGTCCATCACCGTACTTGTTCTTCGCCACAACACGGAACATGTACTCCTCTCCTTCAAGCAGCCCAACAATCTCGCATTTACATGCAGAAGTTTCAAGAGGCTGTCTAAATATATGCATTTTTGCATCTTTCTTTTCAACAACATAGCCAATGATGTCACTTCCACCATTGTCAATAGGATCGGCCCAGTTCATTAAAATCATCCTTTTGGTTACAACAACAGGCTTCAGATCCAGCACAGGCCCAGGAACATCTGGCATGAAGAAAAATTCTCCTTTAAAAAAATGCCAGCATATCAATTAAACGTGTGACAAAGAACACTACCACTTACGTACCCATAACATCCACTCTTGTTTCTGCAGTTGTGGTTCCACTTGGGTTTGTGCCAGTAACCTTGTACTTGCCATAGTCTGTTCTCAAGGCATCCTTGATCGTAAGTATGCTGGTCTTTCCTTTGGTTTCTATGACAACACGCTCTTTGTCCAGCTCCCCCTCCTCCTTCGCCCACTGCACCTCAGGAGTTGGCCGACCCGTAATCTGAGCAATCAGCCTTAATGATTCCCCAGCCCGGATAATGACACCGTTTTTCACAGACGAGTCAAAATCAACATTTGGAGCCTCTGTTAAACAGAAAATAATAACAAAAATAGAAAATGTACTTTTAGCAAATCTATATAATTAATTTTATACTTCTGACCCTAAGCAAATAAAACTTACATTATTAAATTTAATCCTGTAGAAGACATGAATAACACAGACAAGTACCTACAAGTATATTCAACTTCACCAGTGCCAGTTCTATAAGCTTTCTCTTGCACTAGAAAAAACACTCCCAAACCCTGATGGCAGAAACCATAATGTTTGAAACTGTAAGCTGTAAAAGTTGTTGCCAACTGTCTACCAAAAAATATACATATGATGAAAGTGGTGCCTACACTGAAAGCTATGTTCTTACACCTCTTTAAAATGGATTACCTTGAGGTTCTTTTACTGTGATAATATCCGTCAAGCCAGGAGCTCCCCCACCGGCATCATTGACTGCTATGACACGCACAATGTAATCAGCTCCCTCTGTAAGTCCTGTTATAGTAAACTTGCAGTCCTTGCAGAGTCTTTCTGTTGATCGGGACCAGTCTTTTTCTCCTACCACAACTTTCTCAACATGATACCCAAAAATGTCTCCACCACCGTTGAACAGGGGAGGGTCCCATCGCACATCAATGGTAGAGTTAGTTGTGTTTACAATGCTTGGAACAGGTGGACCAGGTGGTACTATGGATATAGAAATTACATTATTAATTGTCATTAACATTTATGCACACAAAAAAATCTGTTAATTGGAACCAAATCTGACTTACAGATAGGATCTTGCGCAATACTGGGGTCTGTAGGGACACTGAAGTTTCCAGAACCAGCTAAGTTCTCAGCACAAACTCGGAATACGTAGGTCAAGCCTTCCATGAGACCTTCTGCCCTGACTTCCAAAGAACTGAGCAGGTTGCGGTTCACCCTGGTCCAGTTTTTGCTGCTAATTTCTTTCCTTTCTATCCAGTATCCCAGGATGGGACTTCCATTATCTTTAGGCTCATGCCAAGTGACTAACATGCTGTTAGCAGTAACATCTACAACTCTTGGCATGTTGGGGGCCTCAGGTGGTTCTATGACAGAAAAATGCAGGTCATCATTGGTACATAAAAACAAGCCAATTACCAATCTTTAAAGCCGTACGTCTTACAATTCCTTACCAAACTCATTTTTAGCCAAAAGTTGAGCCGAATAACAAGGAGGTCCAGAGCCAAATTTGTTTTCCGCGGTAACCCGGAAAATGTACTCCTTCCCTTCAATGAGATTAGTCACTGGAACAGTGCAGCCCTTCACAGCTGAGGATACGTTGACCCATCCTGTGTCATCCTTGGTAGCATCTTTTTTCTCCACGATATAGTTAAGGATTTCACTGCCACCATTATCATCAGGTGGATCCCACTTACAAACAACAGAAGTGTTTCTGATATCTTCAAAGGCAAAATTCACTGGTTTTCCAGGTTTATCTATAAAAGAATGACTTTAATAGGTTACAGACTTTAATTATAACATTTTTAAAATAGTTTTTCTGGCACAGAAAATGTTATAAATGGATGTTAATAATAAACAAATAAATAAATAACAATGATGATGATGATGATGATAATAATAATAATAATGAATAATAATAATAATAATAATAATAAAACAGTGGTACCTTGGTTTACGAGTTTAATTCGTTCCAAGACACTCGTAATCTGAAAAACTTTATATATATCAAAGCGAATTTCCCCATAAGAAATAATGGAAAGTCTGATAATGTATTCCCAACACACAAAAATATTAATTTAAAAATAACACAGGCTAACAAAATAAAAAAAATTATGCTACTCAGCAAAATGTGTCTTATACTAAATTGAGTGCGCTGATGCAAAACCTGAAGTCAGATTCATTGTAGCACGTCAGGATTTAAAGTTAAGTCAACTTGTTTAAAAATGAATCTGTACATTACGCAAAACTAAAACTTGGTACATCATCATCATCCCATTGATGCATTCAGAGTAACAAAACTGCTAAAGAATAAACTTGGGCTTATTGAATAGGCCAAGTGTTCAAAAGTGCTTAAAGCATTTGCATATGCATTTGTGGATAGTAGTAGTATCCCGTTGTAGATGAACAGTCGTCGCCCATCATGTTTGGATTAAAGTGGCCATCTTGTTTCCATGAGCAAAATATCTTGATAGAAACTCTCTCCATGTTGATCACTAATATCGCCCAAATTTGGTGGACAGAAATCCAGATTGGAGTGTAAAAAGTGCATTTTTAGAGACATCCAGCTACCAAGTTTCTGATATGCTGTCAGCATGTTGTTGACAAGTTCAACACAGGTTTCAGTTTACTCATTTCCCAGAAAGTTTTGAACTACTAGCACAAATGCATGCCAAAGAGCAAGTTCAAGTGGGTTGAGTAATGTTCTGAAAGTGGTATCACGAATGACTTTGGGTCCTAAAAAATTCCTGCTTTCAGTTTGGCATCAGTTTTTCTCGATAAAAATTTCTCCCGTAGGTATTGCAAAGCACTTCCATCACAATCCATTGAAATAACAAAATTTTTCATTAGGCCTAGTTGTATATGGAGTGGAGGACCGTAAACTTTCCAGCCAACTGTGTGTTCAGTTCTAGGAGGCCAGTGTTTCTGTTGGTAATGATTTTTGTCATCTATTCCACACGCACAAGAAGCATATGTGTTTTGTGTAATGCAATTGTAAACCATGGAGAAGTGATATTACTTTCAGGTCACCAGAAATGTAATTATGCATGAATTTCTGTAAAACTTACAGACCTGCTAGGCTAATTCTGAGCTCAGATTTGGAATCGGCACACTCAATTTAGTATAATACAGCTCTTTTTACTCTGGTAGCAAAATATTTGTTGTCCAGTGTACTCTACAATGTTTTTATTGTTTATTGTTATAAACTTATTGTTTATAACATCTGAAACAAAAAACAATGATTAATAAAAAAGTTTCTAACGTGTGAAAAAATAGCTGAAGTTTAAAACACAACTTAAGGCACAATAAAGTTGCTTTACTCACAAACACGTGGTATAATGCTACACCGCAAACCGTAAGCTAACGCAGATGTCAGGTTGCTGGGTCATAAACGTTTATTAAGAGCAAGAATAGGGTATGCGCATCTGACAAGTTTCTCGTAAACCGAGGGAATAATACTACTGTAATAATAATAATAACAGCAATAAACAATGTTCCAATTCAAGCTAAAAGGAAGCAAGAGAAGCTCTTACCAAGTACATTGATGTCACAGGATGCAGTTGCAGAGCCATGGGCATTCTCCACCTTAATGGTGAACTTTCCATGGTCTTTTCTTATGGAGTCACGTACCATTACACTGGTCTCACCCCGCTGGCTGAGGTCAAAGGAAAGGCGCTCCTCGATGGTTGGATGGTAGGGTTCCTCTGGCTCAGGAGGAGCACCTTTCACCTTCCTTCTTATGATTGGCTTGTCTGGCTTCCTCCTTCCAGTCTCTGGCTTGAGCACCTCATCATTCCTAAACCACGTCACAGTTGGATACGGGGACCCAGAGATGCGGGCATCTATCTTGATCTCATTACCAGATTTGACACTCAGGCCATAGAGAAAGCTTCCTTTGAGGGACACCTTGGGCGGATCTGAAATCAAATCAAAGTGTTTTAATATTATTGGAAAATTTACCTGTTTCGCCTGAATGTCTGCAAAGATGATAATATAATATATGATACACCCCCTGCTAAAAGTTTTGTCATGAACACAGCCCCCCTGAATGTTTGATAGCTGCGTTAATTGTCTGGCTGAATGACTTTCATTATTGTTATTTGAAAGGCCACTGTGACTTGCACTCACCCACTGGGTCAGCAGCTTTTACAAGCGGGGTACTGTGGGATGGGTCACTGAGTCCACAGGCATTCTCAGCACGGACGCGGAACTGGTACTCCTTCCCCTCAGTCAGACCCTTTAGGACAAATGAAAATCCAGGCACTGGATCCTCACTGCATCTCTCAAACCTGTCTCCATCCTTTTCAATCTTCTCCAGAATGTATCCCACAATGGTGCAGCCACCATCATTCTCTGGTGCTTGCCAGGTCAAAGTGATGGACTGAGAGCTGGGGTCATGGGCTTCAACATTAATAGGTGGATCCGGGGGCTCTGAAAGATTTCATGTAATACATTGAATTCTGAATTCATTCTAGACCCTTAATTACTTTTAATAATGCAGCAGTAGTACTCCTATTACTCACGCTTTTGCTCCTCTATGATTACAGGGTTGCGAATCTCTGTATACTCCCCACCTCCAACTTTATTCACAGCTTTAACCCGGAAGTAGTACTGCAAATTAAAGAGCAGATCAACAACCAAGCAGCTTGTTTCTTTCTCTGCAGATATCACAGGTATATAAGTCTTCTTGCTGGCTTCTCTGCGTTCCACAACATAGTGGAGAATGGGTGTTCCTCCATCATTCTCTGGAGGCTCCCAGGAGAGCTTGCAAGAGTTCTTGGTGACATCGCTTGCAACTATTTCTTTGCACTGTCCTGGCAGGCCTGTTAAATGATAATAGAATATTTTATGCATTATTGGTACTTAATTCTGGATGATAAACTACAGAAAAAAATTTGACTCTTATTGACAACACACAGTACCTATGACTCTGACGTTGACAGTTCCAGTTACTAATCCAAGAGGGTTCTCCAGGGTGACAGTGTACACCCCGGCGTCTGAGGGTGCACATTTAGCAATCTCAATACGAGCTGCAGTAAGTTCACAGCTCAGATCAACTCTGTCATCAGCCTTTAATTCGGTGCTGTCCTTCTGCCAAGACATGCTTGGTTTTGGCACGGCCTTGTAAGGGACATTCAGCTGCATTCTCTCACCCTCTACCAGCACAATGTCTTGGGTCAGCAGATCAAGCATAGGAATGCCTTTAGGAGGTAAAACACCAGTCATTTTTTTGACATGACATTCGATCACTTTAACAGTAATAAGTACAAGAGTGACTGTCTCGAGTCTTGAAGGAGTGCTGATCACCCACCCATTTGCAAGTATCGCTATTCATATGATAACAATAAGGTAATCTGGTGGTTGTTACTGGGTAAAGAAATCTGTGAAAATGCCCAATATGACTCCTACAAACAAGAGCACATGTCTGGTTTGTGTTTACACTGACCGACTACAAACATTGAAGATAATTGCGATGAGTAAGTTGATTTCGCTTTGTTAATTATTTTATTTCCATTTTGTAACAATCTATTTACTTTACTTACTCAACTTTGTATGGCCACTTTATTCTCACTTGCCTTGTAACATTACATGTACCTTATCCATTGCATGTGATAAAACTGTAAAAAGACTTTTGTTTCTTCTTTGCTTACATCTCAAACTGACATTTCAAACTGATGGGTCTGGCTTTCCAAACTGATAGGTGTGTGGCAGTGACAATGACCACTACAACTGACAATATGCAAACCATTAAAGGTGTGGTGACAACCATCTTATCAATATTCATTGTGTAGGCCACAGATTTTGAAAAAAAATAGTGTCACTCCGAAGTTCTAACACTTTAATAATCAAACCACATTAAATTTCTGAACGTCTCATTGACTAGCGTGTAGCCAACACATATGTCTATAACCAAGAAATTTTTATAATGTGATTTTTACAATTTATCAGTACCTCTGAAAATAGGATTTTGAAAAACTTAACGTAGATTTAAAAAAAAAATAGAAAAATTACGTTCTAAATGGTCTCAGATTATTGGTGCTGAATAAAAGCATCTGTAGGACTTTGGGATAAATGTTTTTTAGATAGGTGAAATATTTTAAAATGTCAAGGCATGTCTGACTACCTTGAAAGTGGCTGAGAGGCCTCAGACTCCAGAGGGGTTAGTATCCTTCAGTATCTTACTCAGTGGTCCAGCTGTAGGATCCCTCTCAGGGAGTAATGTCAGAGTCTGTGCCCGTCCAGCACTGTCCTTGTGTCCTTCCCCCTTTTGGCCAGCTGGCGTTGCTGGCCATCCTGACCCCCCTGTGTTCCTTACCCCTGGTCTGCTCCCTTCACTCCCTAGACTGCTGCATAGCTCAGTGGGCTGAACAGCATGGGTTCAAGGCTGGCCAGCCTTATCTTTTATGTTGTATTTATTGTTTTGTATTTTATAGGTTAGCCCTTGTTTCCTGTTCACCAGTCTTGTGTAATATATTTGGTTGTGTTTTATCCTAGTGTATTCCTTTGGTTTCAGTTAGTGTTTTAGTTTCAGTGTCTGTAGTGTTCCCCTAATGATTTAATTTGATGATCCTCACCTGCTCCTTGTTACCTGTAGTCCTGTTAGCCACACCTGCCTCTTGTTAGTTGTTGTGTTCAGTGTATTTTAGTGCCTGCCTGTGTCCTATTCTTTAGTCGGTCATTGTATTGTCTGCATTGCATGACTTGTGTTTCAGGTGTAGTGTATGGACTGAGCTCTGTTTTTCTTTATTATTAGTTCTTTAGTGTCTCTGTTCTGGTTGTGACCCCTCGTGGTCTGATTCTTTGTAGTTTTCCCATTTCTTAGTTTATCCCCAATAAACCCCCCCCCCCTTCTTTTTTGGTTCCTGAGCCGCATGTGGGTCGTCACCTTATTCCCTTCTGCCTGCACTATGCCCCGCCGCCGTTGGATCCCTGACAAGTAATCCATTAGCTGACCCATAATAAATCATGAACTTGCTATTTTCACAAATACATTGGAAGGCATCTTCGTATATCTTAATCTTTCTCTTCTTTGAGACATATTTTAGAGTTTGGCTTTTCGAGCACAGGGTCAGGCCATTTATCTGGCGCATTTTTTGGGTGGTTAAGCAATTGTGCGCAATTGTTGAGATTGGGACTTGAACCAGAGACCATCTAATTATGGACATAGAGGCTTAACCTACTGAGCTCGAAAAGCCAAACTCTAAAATATGCGCATGTCTCAAAGAAGAGAAAGATTGAGATATATGAAGATGCCTTCCAATGTATTTGTGCAAATAGCAAGTTAATGATCATTTCATAATCATTCAGCTGACCTGTAACCAATTAGCTAGCCTCTATAATCTAACCTGATAAGCATCAGGCCCATTTATTCACAACAGATTACTTACTATCAGGGTCTTTGGCAAACACGCTGTCAGAGATCTCCGACGGGTCACTGACACCAGTGGCATTGATTGCACGAACTCTTGTGACATATTTCTTCTCTGGGATGATGCCGTCCTCTGCCCTGTAGCGGAGTTCCTTTACAGGACGGGAATTGACTCTCATCCACTTCTCTGTTCCAGCTTCTGCCAGCTCAATGTGATAGCCCAAGATGGGGTTGCCTCCAGTCTTTTCTGGTAGCTTCCAGGTGATAGAGATGTGGTGCCGGCTAGCATCAGTGATTTTCAGGTCCAGTGGAGGAGATGGTGGGCCTGAGCAATCCAGTATAATATAATTATGTACATGGCAAAATATTTTTAAAAACCAGAACTAATCAGTTCATTCATCATTCATAAGGCAATATAATCAGCTAACAAAAAATGGTTTTTGTATAATAATGAACCATGTGCTGAGGATGAAAAGGATGCATAGCATACTTGTGGGGTCCTCGATCGTAAGGATGTCAGTTGGCTCACTGGGGTGCCCGACACCAGCTTCATTCTCTGCACAGACTTGGAACTGCACCTCTGTTCCCTCAGCAACGTCTGTCACCTGGTATGTATGCTCAGGCCCTGTTGTTTTTCCAGCTTTTATCCACCGGGTGGCCATTTTCTCTTTCTTTTCAATAACATACCTGCCAGATGTGTGAGTCGGACCATTTAAAAAAGCAAAAATTTTGTATTATTAAATTTTCTAATCAATCAACAACATGCACATACATTTTTTTTTCTAAAACGTACTTTGTTATGGGTCTGCCACCATCATTCTTGGGTGCTTCCCATTTCAGATCCACATGCCTCTTGGTCACCTCCAGCACAGTCAGAGCATACGGTGGCCCGGGTGTAGCTACAGAGATAGAAAACTGAGCAATGGTACTCTCCTTAAAGACATCACAACAGCCAGGCACAAAAACACAAAAATCCTTACTGAAAGTGTCCTTGGCGAGGATTGAATCTTCCAGTTCATTGAATTCACTCTGGCCCGCAGCATTCTCTGCAGCCACGCGGAAGACATAGAGGGAGCCTTCAGTCAGCGGCGTCACTGTATACTTCAGCTCTTTCACAGTGGTGTCCACTGCCTGCCAGGCCTTGCGTCTCACATCTCTCTTCTCCACAACATAGTTGGTCACAGGTGAGCCACCATCTGTATCTGGAGCGGCCCACTTCAGCTCAGCACTTATCTTAGTAACATTAACTACCTCAAGCCAGCGTGGGGTTGCAGGGGGAACTGAT
Organism: Petrocephalus sullivani; assembly: GCA_026780845.1. Taxonomy (NCBI): domain Eukaryota; kingdom Metazoa; phylum Chordata; class Actinopteri; order Osteoglossiformes; family Mormyridae; genus Petrocephalus; species Petrocephalus sullivani. The sequence continues at coordinate 51,799,008 of JAODKM010000001.1, forward strand.
GAACAAAAAAAGCAAAATCAGTATTTTAATCACTGCATTGGGTTTTCCACAGTGCCAGTGAAAAGACAGACGGGTCCCTGTGACTTACAGAGCCTCTCCTTGCAAATGACCGGGTCACTGGGGTCGCTAGGCTCACTTTCTCCTGTCTTGTTCACGGCTTTGACCCTGAAGGAGTACTCCTGCTTTTCCATCAAACCCTCCAGAAGGTACTCAGTTGAGATTGCATCCTCAGCTACACGAACCCACTCCTCAGTTCCACTCTTCAGCAGTTCAATCACATAGGACTCGATTTTGGCCCCCCCATCATGTTCTGGCTTGTTCCATTGCAAAAATGCAGAGGTCTTACCGATTTCTTTGATATATGGTCGACCAGGTGCCCAAGGAGGATCTGCAACCACAAAGTGCTTGTTTTAAAATTTTATACTATGTGTCTCTTTCAGAAGAAAAATGGCCAAAAAGTTATTCATCTTACCTATTGGGTCTTTCACCAAGATTGGGTCAGTTTCCTTGCTTGGTTTCCCAGCTCCAGCGAGATTCTCAGCTAAGATTCGGAACCTGTATTTCTTTTTTGTCGGAAGCCCTTTCACTCTGTAAAATATTTTCATCAGATATAACATGGAAATTGTCCAAGAGCTACTTCATCAGCCAACATTTTTCCATTCTCACCTAAAAGTTGTGTCTGGCACCGGCAGCTTGTTACATCTGATCCACTTGTCAGTTTCTGGGTCAAACCTCTCCACCCAGTATCCGGTAACTGGACTTCCTCCATCCTCGTCAGGTTCATACCACTTCAGTGTCACTGCATCTTTGGCTATATCAGATGCCTCTACTCTACTGGGAGCACCAGGAGTATCTGAAAACAATGTCATATTGCCACATATCATGATCAAGGCAACAGTCCTTAATATACCACAGCAAAAGAGTTTAATTACATCTGCTTTGAAAGAAACATACCAAAAGAATACTTGGCAACAACAGGCACATGTTCAGCTGGGACACCGATGCCATACTGGTTCTCAGCAAACACTCTGAAGACATACTCCTTCATGGACACCAGTTTGGAGGCTTTGAATGTTGTTTGTTTGATGGTGGAAGAGAGTTTTTGCCACACCTCACTTTCCAAAAGCCTCTTCTCCACAATGTAGTTGGTGACATCAGAGCCACCATCATCTCGAGGAGCATTCCAGGCCAAAATGCAAGATTCGTTTGTAACTTCTGAGATATCAAAGGCAGCTGGAGGACCTGGTTTGTCTGTTTAGACCAAAAAGGAGGGAGTACTTGAGAAAAAACATAGTTGACCCTACTAATCACTATCAAAATAAATTATTAATTTGTAGTTACTGTAAATTAGTTTCTTATCCAGACAAGAGACACCTTACCAAGTATGTTAACTTCAACTGTCGCAGTGGCACGACCACTGCTGTTCACAGCTTCTACGATGTATGTAGCCGTGTCTTCTCTCTGAGTTTTAGCCACAGATAGTATGGACTGCCCAGGCTTTGCCTCAATTGAGATTCTGTCATCTGGTTTCAGTACAAGGTCAGCTTTGGTCCATGTGATTTTGGGTTCTGGTTTTCCAAGCACCTTAACAGGCAACTCTATCTTGGATCCAGCCCTGGCAGTCAAACCAGCTAGCAGCTTCACATCCAGCTGGATCTCTGGGGGTTCTGTAGAGTGTGATGAATGCTGTATTACCCCCATGCATAAAATACCAAGAAAACCAACATGTGACTTAGGAAGAAGATCAAGAAGTAACATACCGATCGGGTCCACGGCCTGGACTTCATCTGTGGCCCGGCAGGGTCTGCCAGCACCCAGTCTGTTTGTAGCTCTGACACGGTATGCATACCACTGGCCCTCTTTGAGGCCAGTCACCTGGTACCTTGAAGGAGTAATTACAGTTTCAAGTTAAGCTGGAATCCTAGCAGGTTACTACTTGTGGCCGTTTCAGACCTTTCAAGTTTGAGCAACTTTAATATGTGAAAATGTTTCTTGTCACTGAAAAGACATCACCATACTGTTAACTGTTAACTATACTGTTAACTAGAGTAAAACCCCCAGTACTCCAGCTGTTCTCCTTTAATAACTTACTTGAGATCAGACACAGCGTCTCCACTGGGTTCCCACTTATCCGTGCCACGCTGGCATTTGTCTACAACATAGCCCTTGATGGCAGCACCTCCATCATATCTTGGGGGATCCCAGAGCAGACAGATCCCAGTGGCAGATTTGTCTCTCCATTTCAGGCTCTCTGGGGGCTCCGGCACAGCTGCAATGGGACAGATTGAGTTTAGTTCCAGGTTGTGTCAGCAGTTACTCTCCAACAGTACAATCAGCCAGCTTTTACTCACTGGCTGGCGATGACACATTCACTGGCTCCTCGAGGTAGGCAGGTTCTCCAGGACCACATCTGTTGCAGGCAGCCACACTAAACAGATACTCTTTGCCTTCAACAACCTCTGTGACAGTGTACTCCAGGTCCTCAACACCACTGGCAACCTTAGAGAAGGTTTTCCCCATTAAGAGCTGAGTTTATATCTCTGGTACTAAACCGTACTATGAAGCTTTACATTTTCATCACTTAGTTAAGTTAGCAGACTTACAGGCATTTGTGCTACCCATTGTCTATGTGTGTTATGAGTTCACAACATACATACATGTAGCTGAATTTTGTTTCAGACTCAAAATTTATTTCATGCCTGAAAGATTTGATTCATACCTTGACCCAGGTCTTACGGGAAACCTCACGTTTTTCTACTTGGTAATACGTCACTGGGCTTCCTCCATCATGTTCAGGAGCTTCCCACATTAGGTGCACATGCTGCCTGGACACCTCTGACACCTTGAAGTCTCTGGGTGAACTTGGGGATGCTGCACAAACACACACATGGAAATTAGAACATAAGAATATAAGAAATTTACAAATGAGAGGAGGCCATTCGGCCCATCAAGTTTGTTTGGGGAGCCTTCCACTAGTAGCTCAGAGATGTTAAAATCTTGTCTAGCTCTGCTTTAAAGGAAACCAAGGATTTAGCTTGCATTATGCTATCAAGAAGACTATTCCATACTCTAACTACACGTTGTGTAAAGAAGTTTTTTCTCAACTCCAGATTGAAATGTTCTCCGACTAATTTCCTACCATGGCCACAAGTTCTCTTATTTGAACTAATGCTGAAGTAACTATTTAATTGTAAAGCATCCAGACCTGTTAGAATCTTATATATCTGGATCATGTCCCCTCTTAGTCTCCTTTGCTCCAGGCTGAACAGATTGAGCTCAGATAACCTTTCCTCATAAGACATTCCTTTTAGCCCAGGAATCATTTTTATAGCCCTGCGTTGAACCCCAGCAATGTCCTTTTTAAGATTATCCATGTTTTCTACAGTACAATACAGTACAGTACAGTACAGCTATTAAACTAATTTACTATATCGATTTCATTTTCAATTGTAAGGCCCTCACTATTCTGCAGATTAGTCACTTCAGGTTTTAGAACTCTTTTGGAGTTGAAATACTGGAAGAAACTTTTCATGTTATCCTTAGCCTCTAGTGCCACCTTCCTTTCGGCTTTCCTTTTGCTGAGTCTAATATTATTTTTCAACTCAACCTGTAGACTTAGATACTGCTATTTTGTTCGAACATCATTAGTTATTTTCTGTTTGTGGTACAGAGCACTTTTCCTCCTGACTTTATTCTTAATGTCAGTAGTAAACCACCTTGGTTGCAGTTTCCTAGATTTAGTTTTGCTGTATACTGGTATGAAGTCCCCTTGCACTTGTAATAATCTGTTAAGTCCCATGCCTCTTCAACTGTTTTGTTATTTAACTCCACCCAGTTAACAGTCTCTAGTTTCATTTTCATACCATAAAGTCAGCCTTCCTAACATTATATATCTTGATTTTGGACTTTTAGGACACTAAAATTAACCTCAAGTTTAATGATGTTGTGATCACTACTGCCAAGTGGATCTAAAACCTCAAGCTTCCCAATCCTATCATAGTTATTAGAGAGCACAAGATCGAGTATCGCTTCTACTCAAGTAGGGGATTTAACAAACTGAGTAAAAAAGCAGTCCTGTACCAATTCCACCATTTCCAGTTCCTGTACAGTAGAACCAGAGATGTCCCATTGAATCCCAGGTAAATTAAAATCACCCACAACCACCACATCATTTTTATTACTCATTAGCTTGATGATATTGTGTGCTTCAAGCTCTGTTTTGGATTTCTTCTCTGCTGGTAAGGTAGGACTCTGTGTCTTTGGTTACTGTCTGTCTCGGACTCAGTCAAAACTGTTGTCCGAACTGAGTATTAGACCGATGGTATTCATAGCCTGGGTTTTATTGAGCTAGTATCGGGAAAAGTTCATTGCAGAGTCTTAAAGCACTTATGTAAATCGCTCTGGCTAAGGGCGTCTGCCAAATGCTGTAAATGTAAATGTAAATATTGTATAAAGTTCTGCTTTCCTCCGCAACTACATTAGGTGCTCTAGGCCCTTCTGTAGCTGTACTTTTGTCAGTGAGCTCCCTAGCCTGCAAGTTTTCTTTTATGTATACCGCAACACCACCTCCCTTCCTGCCTACTCGGTCCCTATGGAACAGTGTGTAACTATCAGTATTGTACTCTTCACCATCGTTATCACTCAACCACGTTACTCCTATAATACCGTAAGAGTCAGGCAAGATTAAAACCTCCAAATCATGGATTTTGTTTCTAATGCTCCTAGCATTTAAGCACAGACAGCAAAGAGTAGTCCTTTTATAGCCCCCACTATCATTATTATTTAAGGCTTTCCATCTCACCCCGCATCTATCCTTAACTAACCTCCCTTCTCCCAGTCCCTAGTTTAAACACTCCTCAAGTACTCTATACATACGCCTCCCCAACACACTGGTTCAGATGTAACCCATCTGGTTTAAACAGATCCCGTCTGTTCCAGATGGTCCCCTAGTGCCCCATAAAACTGAACCCCTCTTCCCTACACCACCCTTTTAAATCTTCTTATCTCCGTTAACTTAGCCTGGCTTGTGCATGGCACGGGAACTATTCCAGAGAATACCACTGTGGACGTTCGGCTTCTAAGCTTATCGGCGACTATACATTTTTTCGTCCGCATCATGTACCATGACCACTGGATCCTCCCCGGCCGCGGCTAGAAGCCTATGCAAAGGATCCAGAAAGTCTCCTACTTGGGCACCAGGCAGGCAAGACACTGTACGAGACCCTCTATCACGCATGCACACATAACTGTCTATACCTCTTATAACTGAATTACCCACTACCACAACCTCCCTCCTTCTGGGGGATGGGGGCTCCTCGGTGCCCAAGGGCCCACCAGCCTCCCCAGTCCCTTCCAGCTCTAAAGCTGGAAGCACCTGAAAGCGGTTAGACACAGGTATTTCAGGTGATGCGACCTACAGTTAACTCTCTTTCAATCTCTGCTCTATGGTCTCTCCCCTCCCCACTTGTGGCGTACACACTATCTCCCTAAAAGGCGTATTATCTATCTCCTCTAACTCTGTGTTGTGTTGGATGAGAGCCCGCTGCTCCTCCAGGTCCGTAAAAATAGGGTCCAATGTACCGTGTTAATATGAAGGAATTCTCTGTATAAAATTTTCACAGGTGTTTTACCATTTAATTCGAATTTTGCGTTGCATTGTGGGAGCGAGTACACCGGCTAAATTTAACAAAAAAAATCAGTAAAAAAATTAATAATGTAAATTTATATATTCGTAAATGTAAAATTATCCTTTTTTTTGCAGACTTTTTTTTTACAGTGTACTGCATTCTAAATGTAGCGAGCTAACAAGAAATCCAAACTACTTGCCAGCAGATTACATTATGAGAATATTTTGTGTTTGTATTAATAAATAACATCCTGTAGAGGAGGTGATGCTGCCTGATTGGCTAAAAAAAAGTCAGAATTCTGAGATAAATGCATGTTTTCTTTTTATTCCTGATGGCAGAAACAGGCTTCCATACTTTTTAGCACTCCCTGTTAATACTTACTAACTACTCCTTAGTAACTTTAAACAAAGTGTGCCTTTACTCACCCTTACTTGGACCTTCTGGGGCAGAAATGAAGACCGTAAAAGGTTTCCCCAAGTTATTTATTATCACTCACCAATGACATTGACTTCAATTTCACCGGAGGCTGAGGAGACGTCATTTTCCAGGTATACAGTATACGTGCCCTTGTCCTGCCGTGAGCTGGGGGTGATGATGAGCTCTGTGGTCTTGTGCTTTGTGCCCATGGACACACGCTCTCCGGTTGTCAATTCCTTTTCTCCTACACTCCACTTGGCCGTGGGCAAGGGATAGCCAGTGACGGGGATGCGGATCGCAATGGGGTTAGGGACAATGATCTCCAGACCATTTTTAAAGGCGTCAAGGTCAAGACTAGGTGCAACTGTGAATGAAGAATTTCAATATATCAGTTAGCTTAATTAAATGATGCTACACACAGAACCAGATTTATTAATAAACCAATATGCAAGAAACAAGTACTACCCCACCCTGTATATCACAATTTAATCTTTCTATTCCAAATCCTTTCCACTGCTTAGCATCCCATCCGCTCCTAATAAACACTCTTACATCTACAGTGATTTGAAATGCAGCCACCCACCATGGGGATCGTCGGCCAGTAGTGGTCCGACCTTCTCGTGTGGATCAGAAAGTCCAGCGGCATTCTCAGCAAATACTCTGTAGTGATACTTCAATCCATGTACCAACCCTGTCACCTAAGCAAGATTTAATACATTTACATGTCATTTACATTGAATTTCTACTATTCCTTCTAGCCATTTTTTAAACTAGATATTTTACTGAGACATACTATGTGTAAGTACTATGTAAATTGATTTGTATTTTACCCAGTACACACAGTTTATACCTCTGGCTCAACTCAACAAATATTTGGTATGGTCCATACTCAACCATCTCAGAATTCAGCCAAATTGTGACATTTTGTTTGCCCCGGAGTCAATATGAAAAATCCAAAATTTCTCTAGCCTAGCTACAGCAGCACTGGTTTGAAATTCAATGAGATTTTTCCTTCATTCACAAAAAATCCTTGGTTAACCATTTTCAGATGCCTGTATCTTTGAAAGGTACTGCCTAGCCATTCAAAAAAAAAATTGTGGATATACAAGTACTTGGCCAAATTCCAAATACGCATTTATTTATTTTGTAGCATGTTCTGGATTTTTCATATTGGCCCAGGCCAAACAAATTGCCCCAAAATGGTTCAATTCTGAGATGGTCGAGCATGGAGCATTTATTGATAAAGTGAATTTATAAAGTGAAATATTTGACTTTGTATGAATGTTGAATATTTCATTTTTGCCTTTGGCTTACAGGCCAGCAGGCTGACCTTATAGGTGAGGTCCTGACAGAGCCTGGCATTACACCTAAGCCAGTTCTCGCTGCCATCCTCACACTTCTCAATGATGTAACCAGTAATGGGGCTGCCTCCATTACTCAGGGGTGTCTCCCAAGTCAGTATGATGAAAGTCCTGTTCAGATGGGAGTATTCCATATTCAGTGGTGGGCTTGGCCTCTCTGAAAGATGTGGAACAAAATTAATGCTGCATATGCTGCATTATATTCACATTTAATTTTACAGAGTTTAAAAATAAGCATAACAAACCAATGGGGTCCATGATCTTCACTGGAGAGGTTGCAGCACTTGGCTTTCCAATTCCAGCCTTATTTTCTGCTCTGACCCGGAAAATATATTCCTTATTCTCGATGACATCATTGAGGACTGCACTGCGCTGATCTGCTTTGGTCACCAGAGCCATCTCCCATCGCACTGAAGTCCGGTCACGGAGCTCTATTACATAGGCTGTGATCTCTGAGCCTCCATCAGATGCCGGGGGCTCCCAGGACACTGTAGCACCATATCTGTTCACATTTCCCACAGAGACATTCTGAGGTGCCTCAGGAACATCTGAAATATATGGACAGGTACCTTAATAATCACCAAGCCCATATTTATTACAGGCATCTCAAAACAGAACAAAGGGAGTCTCATGCTGTACCTACCAAACTTGTTCTTGGCTTGGACAGGCTTGTCAGTGTCCACAGCTTGTCCGTTGCCTACCCGGTTGCGAGCACTGACGCGGAACAGGTACAGGCTGTCCCTGTGTAGCCCACCAACACAATACTCAAGGGCATCAGCACGATCTGTTGCTAATGTCCATGTTTTGCGCTTGATGTCTCGCCTCTCCACAACATATGCCATGATCTTGCTGCCGCCATCATTCTCTGGTTCCTCCCAGGCAAGGCTGACTTCACCATCAGCAGTATCTACAACCTCAAGGTTCATCACAGGTCCAGGAACATCTAGAAATGGCATCAAATATCAATTATTCATTGAAGAATGAACGACTGCATTAAACGATCATTTACAATATTGTTAAGAATATTGTTGTCTTACCGATGATGTCTAAGTTTATGTAGGCCTCTCCCTTTCCATGTTTATTCTGAATGATAATCTTGTATCGGCCCTGGTCAGACTTCCTTGGTTCCTTTAGCCTGTACTCCGTCCTGTCAGCAGAGGTGTCAATGTTCTGCCCAGGTAAGCTGACGTCACCGAAGATCCACTCAGCCTCCGCCCGGGGATAAGCATCGAAAGGGACTGTCATAACAAAAGGCTTTCCGGCATCCGTCACCAGGTTCTGATCAGTGGTCTTGAACTTTGGTGCAGCTGGAGTAATCAAGCAAATAAATACATAAATAGGCATTGACCGTGCAAGTGCATTACCACACGCCACATAAACAAAGACTTTGAGCACCTGCTAGCTCCAACTTCGCCCTCGCATCTTTATCCTTAGCCAGGACTCTGTATTCCCCCTGGTCCCGGGGCCTGATCTCACACAATTGAAGCCTGTGAACTTTGTCCTCACTGATCATTTGGTATTTGTCACCCTGGACAATGACCATGTTGTTTCTCAACCATTTAATGTCAACTCTGTCCTTGTTCAGTTCGACTTCAAACATTGCGTCTGAACCCGGACGTTCAAATACATCGGTGGGAGGTCTGACGATTTCAATTGGGATCTCTGGAACATAATATGGATGTCTTAGAGATTAATTATTAATGCATATACATTCTTGAACATATAAATGTGGTCCTTGGAAGCTTGCCTTCAACAAAGAGCCTGGCACGGGTACGCATCTCGCCCACAGCACAAGCATATTCACACTCATCATCTGGTCGGCAAGCCTTTACAATCAGTCTGCACAACTTGCCCTCCTTCTCAATATGATACCTTAAAAAAGAACAGAGGAAAGATGATCACATCATCAACTAAAGACAAATACTAGTATGTATATTTCTACAGAACTACATGACTTACCTGGGTCCCTCACGGATTGCCCGGCCATCTCTGAACCACTTGATGTCCGCTTTCTCCTTAGAGAGTTCACATGTAAATTCTGCTTCCTCAAACTCTGTGACGGTCTGGTCCATGAGCCGCCCAGAGAAGTCTGGGGGGGCCTCACTGATGATGAGCTCCGCGGTGGACTTGTCAGATCCAGCAACTGCACAGTACTCACCCTCGTCTTCCATGCTGCAGTCCCTGATGGTCAATGTGTGCTTATTTTTGTCCACCCTATAAACAACTCGCTTGCTGAAGGTGATCTCCTGGTTGCCCTTCATCCATTTTACAGTTACGTTGGTTCTGTTCACCTTGCAGTTAAAGCTAACTGTCTTCTTCTCCTGGGTTTCACAGTCCTCAAGAGGCTCAATGAACCTTAGCTCTTCAGCTGTAGATTAAAATATGTGATGTATTACTTGGATCCAAAGATGCTACTTACTCAAACAGAATCATTGGCTACATGTCCATATTTACCTTGTACAATAAGACTAGCAGAGCTCTTAGCAATTTCTCCACGCTGGTTGGCCAGTGTGATGCTATATTGGGCTTCATCTGACTTCTGAGCATCTCGGATTCTCAGTGAGAAAACAGTGTCCTTCTGGAACATGATGTACTTGCTGCTCTCAAACAGGGTCTCCTCGTTCTTAAGCCATTTGGCTTTGGCCCCCTCGGCATTGACTTCACAGTTAAACATGACTTCCTGTCCTTCTGTAGCCTGTGTGTCTTTTATCGGTGTCATTACCTTCAGTTTTTCTGTTAACAAATAAACACATTATTTTTCCTTTGTGAATCAGTAGTGACTAATACAGAAAACAGAAACCAGACAGCGATACATACCAATCACAGTCAATTCAGCGGTAGCTCTGGTGGAGCCCACAAGAGCAAAGTAGGGCCCTTTGTCATCCAGTGTACAGTTCTTGATGATGAGCACCTTCCTCTTGCCGTCACTGATGATGTTGTATTTGTCACCCACCGTAAGCTCCACCTCACCTCGAAGCCACCTGACTTCCTGTGTTTCCTTGGTGACGATGCAGCTAAATTCTGCCTTTTCGCCTTCAATGGCTCTCTGGCTCTGGGGTTTGGAAGTAAACTCTGCTGCCAGTTCTAAGAGGTGCAGAACATCAGAAAAAGGTCAGTCAGCAGGCTCCAAGCTATAGCTTGTTGTTTGGGGCAGAGGACAATATGCCTGTCTTACGCTTTTGTTTGCCAAGCCAAGATTAAGTATAGCCACTAATCTGAAATAGCGAATTCAAGGTAACGTGTATAAATATGCGGTTATTGAGAATGGAAGCCCAAATATGAAAATGACTGTTTATCACACATCTATCGAGATTACTTATTTTCTGAATTTGTTCAGATTAAGCTTGGCACTTGTATAACAGAAGGAATTGAACCTGCACTGACAAGCCTGGTAGCAACATAAAGGACATAAATGATCCCTAAAAAGGCTATGATTAATGTCACTGAAATAATGCTATTAACAAAAAGTGCCTTTAAGGCGGATTGATATATACCGTTAATCCTGAGTGTTGCTGCCGTTTGCGAGGCTGGCAGTCGGCAGCTGTATTCTCCAGTGTCGTCCATGCAGAGGTTCTTGATATGGAGAATCCTCTTGCGGCCATCAATGATATGCTCATATCTGCCGCCCTCCGGCAACTCCTTCTCCCCTTTGTACCACGTGACATCCGCACTGGCCTTGGAGACCTCACAGATCATCTTCACGCTGTCGGATTCCGTTCCCTCCACATTGAACAGGTTCTTTACAAATGATGTCTCTTCCTCTGTACAGAAAATGTGTCATTGTAATTTGGTCTGGACATAATGTTAAAGACAAAGAAAACTATAACTGAACAGTATAAGATGAAAAGGTCTGATAATTCTGGGAAAGCAAATGAAGACTGACAATGAAAACGCACCCACAACAGTGAGCATGCCCGAGGATTTCGCCATCCTGGCATTACACTCGTACTCGGCCTCATCATCGAAGCCAGTCTTATTGATGATGAGGATGTGCTGAAAGCCCTTGGTAATGATCTCATACTTCTTGCTTTTTCTTATTTCACAGCCATCCTTCAACCAGCTCACCTTTTAAAACAGAGAAATACAAAACTCTGGATGATGAGACAGATAAATCACATGCTAAGAATGCTAGAATCTATCACACAGACCGATCTAAACAAGAGGTAAAACAGACATTAACAGTCTCCTCTCTGGAATATAAAACTTTGCATACCTTAGCATTTTCACGGGAAACTTCACATTCGAATCTGGCGGATTCCTTCTCCTTAACCTCAACATCACGAAGAGGCTTTGAGAATTCAATGTGTGGAGCTGTGGACAGAGCAGCATATTTTCAATGCCAGAATGATCTGAAACCTAAACATCACCAGCTGACTGACAGATCCTGCCCCTTCAGTTTACTTACGCTCCACATTTAGGAAAGCTGATGTCTTGAAGTCTTTGGAGTCACATGTATATGTCCTAGAGTCCTCCATCGTGCATTCCAAGATGATGAGTCTTCTCTTTCTGCCCTCAACCACAATTTCGTGCTTCTTAGTCTTGCGTATCTCCTGACTGTCTCTTAGCCATGTGACCTCAGCATTTTCTCGGGATACTTCACACTCCAAGGTGGCAGTTGCCTCCTCCTCCACAGTCTGGTCCTCCAGAAGTTTAATGAACCGAACCGCTGGTTCTGTGGAGTCAGACCAGCAGAAGCTTCACTGATGTTGCCCTCTTGCGTGCTTTCCAACCATAGCTTGAAAAAGCTCAGCTGAATTGTGTATTGACACTAACTGAATGGTACAGTTTATTCCATTTGATGAACTGATTTGTTTTATGATTTAGATGAAATGAAGCACTTCAGTCATAGTTACCTTCAAGGATTTTTAATCACACACCAGACAGTTATCGATCTACTCACAAAATACTGAGGAACAATATCTGCTGGTCAAAGCTATATGACTAAAATGTATCTCAGATGCATATGTAACGGGTTGTGTTTTGTATTTATATAATTTCACAAAAATTCTTTTATAGTTTATTTTGTGTTTAATTTACGGACAAATCATATGGTTGAAACTACACTTCCCATCAAGCAACCTCTCCTATATCAGTCGCTCGCGCCTCTTTACTCACTGTTCTATTCGAGGGAAGAGGTAAGAACGTGGGCGCGAGTTTCCAAATAGCCTACAAATAAATCAAGGCATATTAGTTATAAGAAATGGAGTGCACATTTCTTATGGATTTATATTGTAGGTGGGCATGAGAGCTGTGCTGTTGGGGAATTGTAATTTTGATAAATCCATCAAGTAGGTCCAAGTTCTTTTGTATGTCGATGTATATACAGCTTTGGTTAGCGACTCTGACTTCTGTTCTATACGAGGGAAGAGGTGGGCAGGAGAGCTGTGTTGTTGGGGAATTGTAATTTTGATAAATCCATCAGGTCGACCTGTCAATAAAGGGACGACGGATCCCCAGCACCTTCAGTTGGAGCGACTCTTCTTTTCCTCTACACCCACACACCCACACAGACCAAGGAACACAACGCAGAGACAGCACTAAAACTGGTTAAATGTTTTTTTTTATGACCATTGATTAATCGGTCTCTCTACACGGCAAGAAGCAGTGCGGGACCGGTTACACATATACCACATTACTATTTCAGCCATTTTATGAAGAAGGTGGTTCCTCCCTGTTCCTCTTTCTAAATGTCTTTTGGATCTTGCTTAAAAACCCAGAAGCTGCTTCAGGTACCAACAAAACTGCAACTCACCATTCACTACAAGTCTGGCCAATGCCGTAAAGTCCTTGGCTGTCAGCTTGACCTCCCCGGCTTCTGTCAGCTGTACATCTTTAAGGGTCAAGGAATGAACTTTGCCCTCTGCATGGATAACAACCTGTACATATTTGATTTGATAGTTTGATTGTTGGAGAAACAGGAAATATAGCATCACATACATGCCACTAAATTTATGCATTACATTCTCAACCGTGTGGCATGCCTTAATTACCCCTAAAGCATAGTCAATGTTTCCAATTGTGGTGCAACTTTTCTCATAATAGCTGTTGTTTGGTCAGTCTGTCTAAGTTTGGCAATGAAGATTCTTTTTTTGGGGGAAGCGCCTTACTTAAGGACTAATATTGATTTTATTTTGAAAATAATGCATTAAACAACAAAAGACAAATAATTTTGTTAATGAAAGTAAAAGCTGCCTAAATGTCCTTTAAGTGGAACACTGGTCACTGTCAAACACTTGAAGCTGTTATAAATAACCCCAGGAGGAGTCTTCATGTTATCTTATCACTCAGATGAGACTCCTACCTTCTAAGGACTTCACATACTGAAGCAAATTAAACCCATTAAAACATACAAGGGACTTTGGAAAAGATACATATATATGTCTGTGTGTTTAACGGTTAGACATTTTTAATACTGATGTCCATTTTCACATTCTGAAAAGTGCCTCTACGTTGACATTTATTTCACAGACACTTTTATCTAAAGCAACATAAAATTTTGTGAGAAAGCAAGTTCAGTCGGTCCCTGGAGGAATTGGAGGTTAAGGGCCTTGCTCAAGGGCCCAGTGGTAAAATCACTCAGAAAACCTTGGGATTTGAACCAACATCCTTCTAATCACAGGCACAAGGTCCAAACCACTAAGCCACACATCACTCATTAAGCATTACAGCAGTTAAACATGAACACCCCCTACGGAGGACTTACTCTGTCACTGGACTCCAGCTTGGTGCCACTGAGGAACCACTCGACAGCGATGCCTTCATAGGACAGCTCGCATTCGAAGATGGCGACATCCCCAGCCGTGACGGTCACATCACTAAGTGGCCGTGCGATGCCGACTGCTCGGGCTTCCGGTGAACAAGGAAACATCATTAATGTCCCAGCAAGAAGAAGCAGTAGCGAGCATGCATGCCAGCATGTGCCTGCACAGAGTGAGCCTGGGGCCTGCTTACTGGCTGAGGAGGGAGTGTGCCCAACAGCCATCATTGGGCAATGTGACCTCAGCAGAAATCCGAAAAGGGGGGCCGCTCTGACCTGCGTCACCAAGCCCCCCAAGCTAGATAAGGTGTGAAGCTTCCAAAATAGCTGCAACACCTGATTCTACAGCAGCAACCCCCCATCCCAGACACCAGGCTCAAATGTCCGTATTCATCAGGAATGGCTCCAGAATGTTGCAGGAAAACAGCAACAATGTAGGCCACACAAGAAAACACTAACATTTCAACAATACACAGTAATGTTAATGTTATAATGCCAATGTGAATGGCTCCTATCAAAAATAGTAAAGTGACAATATGCCAGTAACTCACATTAATAACAGCGATGTACAACCAGTCTATTTAACAAAGAGCACCAACATATGTAAAACCTTCACATTAACTTAATGCAGGAATTATGCTCTCTCTGTAAAATAGGATTACAATTTCCCAAATACACCAATTAGATTTCTATATTATTCATTCATTATTCAGAAAATACACCCTGATCTGAATGTGCAAGTGGGGATCCAGTGCTAAGAATAACCCTCCTGACCCTCCTTCTACTTACAAACGGGAGAGGGGTAGAGAAGCAGGCGCCCCTATCAGCCCCTCACCTTTAACCCTGAGCTGAGCGCTAGACTTGGCGTTAGCAGCCTGGAAGTCCACTGTTCCAGCCTGGTCCATACGGACGTTGTACAGGATGAGAATGTGCCGGGTGCCCTCCTCCTTCTTCTCAACGTCCTTTGAGTTAGAAAAACATGGATTAAGCTCACCAGAGCTTGGGGCTTTGTAATTTTCTTAAAACAGGTTCAAATTAGTAAAACACCTGTCCATAACTCAGGTGCATATTAATGAAATACTTGTCCATAACTCAGGTCAATGTGCCTGTAACCCATTATGTGACCGTTGCACACTTGGCAAGACAGTGGTGGGCACATATCTTACAGCAGACTGGTGGAGGACCTCTCCCTTCAGCTTCCAGGTGGCGTGGACATCTGCTTCTGATATCTCTACCTCGAAGCGAGCTATTTCAGTCTCTGTCACCTCCACGCTGTACAGAGGACGGGATACCTTGATGTCCCGTTCTGTGGGATGAGAGAACATCAGAATGCTGACAAGTTCAAATACATATACTTTTCTATCAAAACTGTGATCAAGATCATGTAGGAGGATCAGCACCCTGCAGTAGCATGGGATTGAGCACTATAACACCTGTAGTACATTCTGGTTGTGTGACCAAGGTATGCGTACCAAAACCCGGTACTAAATGGGCCCCAGAGCTAAATTTTTAAAGACTGGTGGTATGGGTAAGATCAGATGTTAACAGTATTCCTTTCTGTACTGGAGAGATTAATAAATCCTGTTTTTTGTTTCTACATAAAATGAATCTTTCCCAGTTTATCTGACCAGAACCATTACTGATTAAAACATTAATCTAGAGCATTGTCTCGCGCGTGCAATGAACGGGGAAACTCTGGCACGCACGCCCACACACGGACAGACGCTGTTGTCACTGCCCGATCCGCGTGCGCATGCACAAAGTGCTGTTCTGCTTATGGCTGTATGTGATTTGTATACAGACATCAGGTGGACCTGGCCAGATCAGCGAAATTATGCGCATAAACTTTACATTACATTGTAAGACATAAAAGCATACGTACATAATCACATGCTACTTACCTTAATATCCGTTAGTAGACATTGAAATATATGACAAGTACAGCCTGCTTGCCTGCTAGGCAGATACAAAGCTTTTTATTTTATGTGATACTGTAAAACACTTAAATAAATTCACACAAACTTGTTGTACACTGAGAAGTCATTAGAAAGAATTAAAACTAACAAAAACTATTGTGTATGTCTTTATTTTATTATAATGATTTTTGTAATATTGTAACTCCCATATGAGAGGAGTATTAGTTAGCTTACTGTCCCAATGATATTACATGAAAAGTTTGTTACTGCATTCACAAATAGGGCAGAGATCTTAGTACACTGCTATACAAATCAGCAGTACAGTACAATATGCACATGTGCACGCAGATCGGGCAGGGACTGCAGATCTGGCAGCTGCAACTAGTGATGATGGTGGAGAGAGAGAGTTGCATGAAAGGCATCAAAGGCTTTGCATTAAAATAATTTATTATATTTGTTTTACATTTCCATTATCAGAAAATCTGTATTTGTTTAAAACATTGCTTTATTTTTTGTGAAATTTTATTTTGCCTTTCACATTTAATTTGTTAGATAATAATGCAAATTTATTGAATAATAATAGCGATTTGTTAAATAAAGCAATGGTAATTGTGTTAATTTTTTATTCATAAAGTACCGTTAAGAATTTGTTAAAGTACCGGACTGATAAGCAGTACCAGTAAGAGTAGTAGTACCGTTAAAATCTTAAATCCATTCCTACTCACCCTCAATGTTCAGCTTAGCCGTGGTCTTCTCTGAGACACAGTCGCATGTGTATTCACCAATGTTTGTCTTCTCAGCTCTCTTGATCGTCAGAATGCGTTTCTTCCCCTCAGTTCTGATTACAGTGTTCTTGGAGGGTGCAAGCTCCTTGCTATCCTTGAACCACTTCACCTCTGCAGTGGGCTTGCTCAGCTCACAGACCAGCACCACCTCATCCTTCTCTACTGCCGTGTAGTCCTGCAGCTTGGTGATGAAGTAGGGGTCTCCCTCTGCAACGGGCGGCAAGTGGTACAAATGCAGTTGTAGAATATATATATATATACAGATGTAGATAATATGCATAGACAACACATACATATATATACATATGCACACTCATGCATACAAACATACAGAGACACACTAACAGGTCAAAGGTCAAACAATACATATTCAATAGTCTGTCTACGTACTAACCGATGACATTGAGCATGCCCTCTGAGGTGATGCCCAGGGCCTCAATCTTGATTAGTGAGGTGTCGTCCATGCACACCTCTTTGAAGGCCAAGGTGTGAATCTTACCATCCTCTGATATTTGAACCTTTTTGGAGGGGCGTACACGAACATCATTTCTGTACCAAGTAACCTGGACGTCAGCATGAGAAAGTTCGACCTTGAACTCTCCTGTCTCACGTTCTTTGACTGTGACCTCCTTGATGGGTGTGACGAACCTGAGGTGAATACCTGAAATGTTACATGTTAGAGAAAGTCAGGCACCATTTGCTCTGTAGCCCCACATGACAACTGAGTTGCATTCAAACACGACGGTGGATTAATTTTACCTTTGGAGATTATTCTGCCGAAGGATATCAAACCTTCAGCCTCGAAGACGTACTTGACGAGATCTTCCTTGGTGATAGATTTCACCACTAAGGTGTGTTTAGTCCCTTCATGATGCATCTCATACTTCTCACTGGCAGTCAACTCTTCAGCTTCCTTTAGCCAGCGGAAGCTCTTCGCCTCCCTGGAGACCTCACACTCAAATGTGGCGTCCTCTTCCTCATATACCTGCACATCGCTCAGTGGGCTGACGATCATGAGTGGCACCTCTGAAAGTGGCATGTAGCCGGGAAAAGTCTTTGTTGAGTCTCTGTGCCATACATAAAAGCACACAGGCTGTTCCACCATTGAAATGTGTTGACATTTTTCATGCAGACTGAACAACTACACCGACAAATAAATGACTTTGTGTGTTTAGTGATAATCTCCTAGTAGAGAGGTGGCACCATAAAATTATGAATGTGTGTTTCCACCACACACTGTTAATGAAAAAGCACATGGCAGAAAACAGGCCACTTTGTTAAGCATATGGGTTGCTCACCTTGCACTATGAGCTTCACGTCCGCCTCTGTCTTGATGCTCCCACATTCACACGTATAAAGGGCAATATCGTCATCACCCATGTTCTGGATGGTCACACTGTGTTGCATGCCAATGATGTTGACAGCCACCTTGCCAGGCACGGGCTCCAGGGGCACCCCATTCTTCTTCCAAACAGCGTCACGCTCCTTGTTGAGCTCGCAGGTAAGATACAAGGGCTGGCCCCGTAAAACAGTCATCTCCTCTTTCAAGGTCTTCAGGAATTTCACAGGTAATTCTAGGAGACCAGGACACCAACACTGACTCATGTGGACCAAAATAAAATTCATTGCCTCCTGGCTTATTAATTATCAAGTCACACAGGGGAACTTCTAAGAAGAATATTTTATATGCATATATCCCTTCTGAACTTTATGTTAAGAAAACTGGGGACTTGCAACAGTACCTTCCACAACGAGTTTGGCGATGGAGGTCTTCTCCTTGTTCCCCAGCTTGGCCACACAGGTATACTCGCCCTGGTCAGACAGCTGTACGTCGATGATGGCCAGCTTGCGGTCCTTGCCATCAGAAGTGAACTTATGCTTGGGGCTCTCCCTGAGGTTGCTGCCGTCTTTCATCCAGGTGGTGATGGCGGTAGACGGGGACACCTCACACTCAAACAGGGCTGAGGAGCCAATGGACTCGGCCTCCAGCAGCACAATGTCCTTCAGTTCCTTGGTGAACTTCAGCGGGACGGCCTTGAGCTGGAAGCCAAATGGGTTCGCATCCGGAGGCGGTTTGTCTCCCCCTGCCGCAGGTCTCCGGCCCCTCCCCCTGTCACCATCGCCAGGAGAAGGTGTTGGCCTCGCTGTAACAATAAGTTTGCAATAATTCACTTTCTCACAAGAAGCTACTGGAGCTTCAGCAGTTATGAGTAACATGACTTTAACATTAACACAGTCAGGATGCAGTTTGCGTGGGGCTAGGGGGAACAGGCAGAATCATGCAGGTTCACCTCGGAGGCCTGCTCTGCCTTTTCCAGGTTCTTCTTTTGGTTTTCCGTCTGCATAAAGAAACAAAAAATAACTATCTGATCTGTAAAAGGTGTTGCAGAAAAATAACATCATGTAGAAAACCATCCCATCATTGGGGTTCATTTAGAATCAGGGATGGATAAGTACACAATGAAAGGGAGACACTGCAAGCCACTACACAAAGGCATATTCTGTTAGACCATTACTACACACAAATAGACGAAAAATCTCCTTACCTCTTATTTTATTATGCATGAAAAAACAATGGAAAATTGTCTGAATATTGATGAAACTAAAAGAAACACATGCAACAAACAGGCCACAGACGCACAAATGAACTATACAAGACTAAGAGGCTCAGGCCTCAGACACCCTAGATTGGAATTATCAGACTTGTGGGTAACATTTAGGTGACATATTCTTTCTAGAGTCTTGGGCTTTTAGTCAATTTGTTGTTCCTTAATCTTCATCAGAATAAAAATTCCAGGAGCCACTTTTAAAAGCTTCAGGGAATCTGCCCCCTCTCCTTGCTGAAGAAAAATCCCAGACAGTAATTTTTCAACAATACACCAGTATTTTCCAATTTCCAACAGGCTGTGAGAAAATTATTCATGGTTTGACAATTTTGTTTTAAAATGTTGGAATTAAGGTCGGCAGGACTGTCTTCAGACTGGTTTGTCCTCTCCAGCTGGGTACAGCCCCTCCTAAGCTTGTGTATCATGCTTGTTTAAGAACCACCAGCATTCTTCATTGTCTTCTACACACAATTCCTCAATTTCCCTGTGATCAAATTCAGGAGGAGTACTTGGAAGATGGATGGGAGAATGGATGTTGATCCTCGATTCATCCATCTGTCTCCCCACCGGTTTGAAACTGAGCACTGGTTTAGCCTCTTCATATTTTCACAGGCCTCAAAAAAGTGTACCTGCTTATTGGAAAATTCTCTTTGCACTATTTGTTCTACACAACATAAGAAAATAAATCAAAGACACACACAGAAGGGCACATAAACCACAGCAGGAATCTGCTGACAGTCTTTAGGCTGTCGACTGCACAGTGATGACGAAACACAGAGCAGACTGTAAGCGCTGCACTGCAGTTATCTGCAGTTATCAGGCAGCTGTGTGATCACATACCTTTCGGTTCTGGTCCAGGTGCTGAAACGGGGCCTTTGGTTCCTCCTGAATAGGAGGGAAATGGAAGTGAGACTATATAATAATTAGCAATTAACTGTCCACCATGTGAGTACACAACATGTATGGAGGTGACCTCCCATGAATGAACAGATTATGAAGGATCAGCAGACAGCGAATTGATTTATTGCACTTCCAAATCTTTGGCACATATGGCTGATGTTCTGCTAAAGCCTTCTTGAGAGACAATCTACTACTGACAAGAGGCCCGATAATTTTTAATAACTGCCAATAAAGATAAACCTCTTCATCCACCATCAACCCAATCACTGGTAACTTGTGCTCCACAATCTATATTAAGTAACAGCACCTCTAGGGAACTTGTAGATCAAATTCTCCATTTATAAAATGGATAAGATAAGTTATGATACTGTAAGGTTTTGATGAAGAAGCTTGCTGTCCATTGCACACACATCCTCACTTATTGCCTCACTAATTCCCAAACTTAATGCTATATCATAAACACACAAGAACACTGTATCCTTACCTGGGGCCTTGAATGCACACATGTTGAATTTACTCCTAGGCTCACTGACTGGAATATCAGCACATGCCTCTGCGTCCTCCAGTCTGCCAGGCTGAACTCTGAGAGGGCCAGTCTTATCTACCAGGGAGATCTGATAATCCATGTTGAAACTGAGCTTCCGACCCACCCTGGTCCACAGAGGGGCCACCAGCATGTCTCCCTCCACCAGGCCTTCCAGTCCTACGGGGTCACCCAGTGCCATGGGCTCATGTGTATTTACAAAACCACTCTCGTCGGACAACAAGCTTAAAACTCTTTGTGGGGACCTCCACAGATGCTCTGGGTGAAAGGGCTTCATTATCAGGGGCGCTTCATCTCCAATCTGTTGCTCGATATCTTCAATATCAGGGTCATGCATTGCCTCAGTCATCTCTGTCTTCAAAGTCATCCCATGCTTCTTTTCATCATCTTCATATTCTAATGAACACAAAACAGCCAGCACTTGCATACCAGTCTACCATGAGCATTACAGAAAATATTTCCCATGGGATGTACTAAAAAGAGATAATTAGAGATAAAAAGAGTTATTACCGTTGACAGTGAGGAAGCAGGAGGTGCTCACAGAGCCAGCTTGGTTGCTCGCAGTGCAGGTGAAGCGGCCGCTGTCCTCAGCAAAGGCCTCGCGGATCACTAGGCGGGCACATCCATTCTCGTATGACAGGCGAAAGTCAGAGGAGCTCTCAATCTCATAATCCTCGCGGAACCACATCACACAGGAGACAGGATGGCCAGAAATCTGGCATTCCAGAGTCATGGATTCTCCCTCGGTGATGGTCATGTCATCCAACCCCTGGAAAAGTAAATCATTTTAATGTATGTGCCAGTCTTTGAGAGATCAGGGCAGAAATGGAAATAAGAGAAAAAACAAACACTTACATTCAGGAAAGTGGGCTGTACCACTGCCTCTTCTGTGGCTGGCTGGGTTGAAGCTTTCTCTACGACCTACAAAAGGTGTGATGTTTGTCTCACTTAGAAATTATCTCAGTGGTATAAAGATGGGAATAGTAAAAAAATGAATGATGGAGTAGGACCCCTAATGGTGGTGAAGTTGTTTACAGAAGGTGGGTACAAGCCCTGAACTCTGTTCTGGTTAAGCAGCTGTCAAGCATGCAAGGGCCATGAGGACGAGGTTAGACTCTTGGTGAGGAACCCTGAAATGCCTGCAGAGCATTTCCCTGCTTCATGGCCCCCTTGACCCAAACGGACAAAAAAGAAACACAAGAATGCACATGTTTGATAGTCTCCACCACGATGGGGATGACATCCAACTGCTCATGACCACCCCACAACAAGACTGACACTTCTGTACTGCAAGACAATTTGATTGAGTCTGATTCATGTAATTAAAAGAAAACAATGCAAAATTACGTTTTTACCAGGACACGCAAGATTACAGTAAAGTATCACATGCACCGATTAGAAAATTCTTGAAAGAAAGGAATATTATTTCTGAAAGACAACAAAGACTATGGAACAATTCAGGTACACGACCCAGCTTAGCAGGGTTTAGATAGAGAAAAAGGAATGATTTAGGAAACAATTACGTTTCTTTTTATTTTGCTGAGGATTACATCATAAAATTATACAGGTCCCGAAAAAAAAAGCTGCGTGTCAGACAGAACCATACTTTGACATGTGCCCAAAATAGGTTGGTTCCACGACAGCTGCTAAGGCACAGAAATATGATCCTGACTCTTGTGGCCATCAATCTGCTGCATGCTTCAAGGAGGGAGGGCCTCCACCTTGCTGTGGAAGGAATCTACACTGAATGGCAGAGTACATTCTGTGGCTGATAGGTGATCATAGGTGATGCCACTTACTACTCAGTTCAGTGTGGAATAAGATGCATAATATAATGTAAGCAGGAACATGGTCATGAATTTAACTCGGCAGTGAGGCACAAGCGACCGCATCCAGACCAAGGGGTAAACAAACAGGAGTGGGATCACTGGTATTTCTAGATTCCTCTGTTCAACATGCGAGATGTTCAGTCATTCCACAGTACAGCCACACAGGGAGCGCAGTGCCACCGATGCATTAAAAGCCTAACTGAAGTGCTAGTAAAGGTCACGCTTAGGCATTTACGAAGGGGGACTCCCAGCCGAGCCACTACTGCACCTTTCAGACAAGGAGCATTCCTAGAACAACATCATGAATACATAATTTGAACACTAGAAGCATCTTTGAACATCTCTGCACGGTCTTCAGGGTGATTAAGATTTAACCAAATTGTATGGTTTAAATTTTTTCCCTATTTTTTTATTGACGGAAGTTTATAAGCCATCACTGCTAAAGATGATGCCATTTCCCATCACAGCATCCATTTCGGGTCATTATAAGTGGTTATTTTGAGCACGTGGTTAATTTAGGAGGTATGACTATTCTCACCTCAAACCTGAGAAAGTCAGGTGATCCAGTATCTCTGAATCACCCCAAGAATGAGAGTGTGTGCGTGAGTGATCGTCTGCATTCTGTAAAAAAATGGCATCCTGTGCAGAGTGTTCCCTGCCTCGTACCCTGGGTCGTGCGCATTAGGCTCCAAGCTAATTCTGTGACCATGTATAATGTAAGCTTTTTGAAGATGGAAGAATGGTAGTTGGGAACACCACTAGTTAATTGTTTTGTTAAAATTTACTCCTTGCTAGTAAGTTATTAGCTATTGTAACCATGAGAAGATGTACTACAAATTAGACAGTTACCAAGTATTGTAACACTTAAAAACTAGCAAAATAGCAAAATAAAATTTGCAATATCATAGAAGAAAAGCTTCAGTTGTTTAATGAAATGTGTGTTAATGGCAGGGCTAGGCGATATAGCAGAATATTTTATCACAGTGATTTTTTATCATTAGTTAATATACATAATTATCACAATACAATTCATAAACCATATTTTCAATAATTTATCCTCAATATTTCCTTTTCAAATAGACACCCACACCAACGTTTCTTCTGAGGGAGCACTTTTCTCTCCCATGATTCACATGTAGTACCAGAAGCGTAGTATATGGGGTGCTTCACTACCTCAGTAAACCTTGCTGTGTGCCTGTTGTGACTAAATTGTCCATTCTCAAAACACTGTGATTAGCAGCAGGCCAGGTTATTTTAGTCAGCGCTGACATGCCACCACTGGCATTCCTTCTAGCATTTCTGAATTCTCTGTGAATGATTACGATGCAGATTTTTCATGGACTGAATTTTACTTGGCACTTTCATTTTGGATTTCACTGGATTACCCTTATTGGACAGGTTGCTTTGGGCTTACCTGCTCTCCTGGTGAGCTGCCCTGTTATTTTAACAGTGTTATGTTTCATCTGCCTGCCTGTCCAATTGCTTTCTCTTATTTGTTCAATAAACCCTTCATTTGTGATTTTACGGCTGTGTCAGCGCTTGTACTCCATTGCTGGTGCAGATAAGCACTCAGAGAAAGCGACTGCATTTCACATCAAATTTCCATCAAGCATTTGTCATAGCGTTTGTCTGTTTGACAGCGAGGAAAATTATATTGTGATAATTATTGTTATCACTTTATCGCTCAGTCCTAGTCAATGGCAAATGTTATAATCATTTGACACTTGATACTCACGATATCATCATGATGCATCAGGAGATGCCTGGAGATTTAAACTGGACACTGGTGAGTTAGATGGACATATGCCTGCTCTGAGAGTGGGGTCTGTCCTTCTGACCCTAAAGCAGAAGTCACTTCTATAAGGCTGATGCTGTCTGACTACCTGTATTCTGCCTTGTCTGCACCATGTGAGCAATACCAAGACCATAAGACGTGGAACAGAGAAAATTCCAAATGGTGATGAATAAACTGAGAATCACATGAGGAGACGAGATCAGGGCTTCAGAAGAAAAGCCAGTTATGGCTGTTAAAGTGGAACAGATTTCAGCCAGGGGGACTAGCACTAGAACTTCAGTTGACGTCACAGTGACCGTGCTATAAATGAGAAGAGTCATGGGATGCTCTGCCTACATCCAAAACACAGAACAAGTCCAAAGATCCAGTGACATCACCCTCCCACTCGATGAGACACAGCAGACATGCTGCCTAGCCACCAGAAGGCAGTGTTGAGTCAGAACACTCAGATTCCTGAGGAATTTCCGTACCTCCACAGCCTCTGTCTTGGTAGCAGATAATGCAGTTTCTTCTGAAAGCAAAGAAATAAAAATGCCTTACAATGGTACAGAAAGTCAGTTGCTAACACAGAAACCACTTTCCAGGTCCAAAACAATATGACACATTTAATGTTCACCAAGCTCTCCACGCTTTCCATATGTCACCGGGTGATTCTCACCTGTGACGCTGGCCTGGCTGTGCACGGCCGACACGGCGGGGATCATCAGCGCAGCGCGGCCATCGCTGCCTGAGATCTGCGTGTTGGAGAGGACCTGGCCATCGCCAAGCCAGCTCACCTCAGGAACTGCGTCATCTGCTGGCACACAGACCCACCGTCCATTAAATAAGGGCACACTGCCCATCTTACATTATTAAGACAGATCCTTCTGAGTTTCTATTGCATGTGGATGGATAGACTGTATGTAGATAACAGACATGGCTCCTTACCACCAACTTGAACCTCAAGCACTGCAGCACCACCCTCAAGTGCCACAGCGCTTTGCAAGAGCTGCGTAATTCCTGATGCCTTCGTTGGCATGATAGTAGGCACCCTAGAGGCAAAGGCGGGAGTTACAAAGTAATGCATTAAAAGAACTTTTTTTTTACCCCATGGAGAGGATACCCCTCACCATGGTACCCTGTGCTACTGAAACACGATGTATACTGCACCAAAAGAGGCAGCTGTAAACTAATGGATGGATGGATGGATGGATGGATGGATGGATGGACTAATGGAAGGATACAAGGTGGGAAATTCCCACAGCAGGCACAACTGGGGCTGTAAAACTGTTACCAAAGATCTGCCTTGTGCACCAAGTGAAACAAGACCATAAAATTTACTTTGGTAAGGATTTATGCTTATTTAAAGAACTATCAGCCATATTACAAACTGCAGAAAATGAGGCTAACGAATCGCATACACATAACAAATATAGCATATTGTGTAATGACGAGTACTTGTTTTTATTTTATAAATGTGGAAGAATGTAAACAAAGACATTTAACTGTAATAACTGGTAATTACCAGCCTCAAAAACCCATCAAAATAACTAAAGTCTTTTCGACATTATTACTTCATAACAATTCCAGTCTCTCTATATGATCCACTGATGTATAAACAAATATTATTATTGCCAAACAATGATAAATGCATGGTTGTCAACAGCCTTGCTATATACATGGAGCAGAATTTATAACAGCATACTAAGAATCGAGGGCTGGATGGGGGGGATAACATTACAGCTAAAGGGGGAGGGGGGCAAAGGAGCCACAGAGGGGATATTCATTCACTGGGGTACTGTGACACCCGACCCACAATGCACAGGGTCATGACTCAAGACAATCATACAAATTCCCATGTTTAGACAAGAACCTGCTTTACTTCACCACTTTGTAAGAAACCCTGGAATTCTGATATACCAAATAAATGCCCAATCATTTTAACATTACCACTGCAAAATGTATGTCAAAAAGGTTCAAAAGTAAACTCCCATAAATCTCTGCTCGGTTTTCATAAATAAAATAACTGCCAGTGTTGGCTCTGCGATGCCACTTCTCCTGTTCCATTAGCCTGAACTTCATTACACTACCTTGACATCTAATAGTCTGCTGAATAGCATCTCCATAACAGACACTTCCCATTCTTGAAGTAAACTGCTGTTGCATGGACAGTCATAAATAGACAGAAACAGCAGCCAAAAAGACACAACGGGAAAATACCCATGATTTATCAAATCACCAATTCTGATTTTTTTTTTAAGGTTACATCTTTTATTTAAAAGAATACAATATCAAAATTATAGACAACATAAAAATCTAATTTGTATCTAAAACTAATGACCCCCAAACAAAACAGCAATATTAACAGACAGCCTAAAGGATTTCCAGAGTAATTAAATATTGAGCATTTTAAGCTATTCTCATTCATATGATCCACAGTGCCTCATTTAAAAATAACCGTTGAGAAAAACCTGCAGCTTCACAGTCAGTATTTGAACAAGAGCAACATGTGTAGGGCCAGCCACCTTTATAGGTCTCTGACGGCGGGCACCTGAATACCTACATTCATGCAGAGAAATGCTGAGAACACAATGTTTTTAAATGCTACACGCCAATTAAAAACATTACCGAACCATGTACACATCTGAAAGGCTTTCAGTTGAACGACCAAAATGGACGACTCCAAAAATAATCTGGACAGATCATGATTGACAATCACCACATGACACATAGCTGGAGGTGCATCTGATACCCCCCTCACCGATTCCCTTAAAAAGACATCAGAACCCACCGGGCTCTGCAGGCGAGTGCTACTGGAAGCTATTCTCGGGCTTTCCTCAGACACACTGCGGCACAATGCTTGTGAAAGGTGTCAACATGTTTCCTATTTTGTGGAGAAATATCAGACAATAAGCAGGCCAGTAATGCCAGGACCTACACCCAGGCTGGCCGTGTTAGACCGATAAAAACTTACTGCTCACCGTCGGTTTTCAATGTCACTAAAGGCCCACGTACACACACCGCCGGTAAACAGAGGAGAAGTGTCACATCACACACCCCCAGCATTACTTACTTGTCTTCACAAGGTGGCCCAGGGAAGAAGGGACAGAGCCCAGAAGATGTGTGCCTATAGACACGTTATCTCCTGATCTGGGCTTTCTCAGAAAATCCAAAGTGAGAATGGGCTTCCAAAGAGAGCCCCCAAAACCACACGAAGCAGGGAGCCGTGCAGTTCTGCTTTCTCCTGCCACAAAGCCAACGCCCGTGTGAGGCGAGGCAGGGAGTGCTCCAACAGCTCAGAAGTGCTAAATCGCCTCTTTCACTATATATACTCCCCATGGGGCCCAGTGACCTCGTCACCACTGTCACCAGGTCCCATTGGCCATGCTGCCTCCCCCTTGGGGGGGATGGGGCTGGGGGGGGCACTGCACAAGGAAGAGCACGCACCTGTCAGCCACATTACAGTTTGCTGCGTGGCCGGCTGTCAGTTCCAACGGGCTGGCTGTTGCCTCAAAGTGGAATGTCAGAAATCACACGTTCAAACGACAAAAACAGCTGTCTTTCATCTCCATCAGGGTGACTGGTCACTGCAGGGAAGTCCATTCATGTGCTTAGTGACTGGAAAAAAGGTAAAGACACAGCACAAAGTCTTTAATATAAAGACCCCACTTAGAGACTGGTTGCAGGGTGCCTCTGACTGCTGAGAATACAGCACAAAAACAGAAAAGCATACCCAGCAGATAAATATCCATCTGCGAGGCATGTCGACTGACATTAATCAATAACGATCTTAGATGTAATGGAACACCCAGAAGAAATACACAGTACCACCAGGCTTTTAAATGTTCTCATCCCAAAGAAAGGCTGCCAAAAGACAATCCTGCAACAAGCAGCATTAATTAAAATGAAAAAACAGGACCCGTCCAGAGCACAGGAAGAACATCCAAACACACTCAGAGGTGGGAGCAGGAAACCAATGCACAGCGCTGTCCTTGGACATGTAACATTATACTATCCTCCATCCATCTTCCCATCATTTTTTCTGGTCAGGGCCTGGAGTCTATCACAGGTAGCATAGCCAGGTGCCTGTCCATCAAAGGTCACACATGCATACACACTGACACAATTAAGGGTGTCCACTAAGCCACTGCACAGGCAGCATTAGTAAAAGTGAGCATTAGTGAATACAATCAATCATTTACATTTACAGCATTTGGCAGATGCCCTTAGTGACGTACACAAGTACTTAAAGACTCCATTAGTAAATGCTTTCAACTCAGACTAAGAATACTATAAAAATCTGATGAAAAATAATTTGAATTGAAATTTCCTTGTTCCTTGTTGCAGAACTGCTTGATTATCATTTTCTGTTTATTAAAGAAAACTACCAGGAACTGACTGGCCAAAGGGAAGATTGGGAATATTCATGGTGGGCAGGTCTTATGAGGGCCAGTATTTTATCCACAACCTGCTGGTTGATCTCAGCATGATTAATTGATGATTGGATAGATAATTAAAGGATAATTTAGTGGATGATTAATGGATATTGCTTTATTTCATTGTAGCCAACTGGTTGATCACAACCGGTAAAGTATACCTGACTGCTTTTTTGTTGCCAGTCTGGCCCTTATAACTACAGATCTGAACTTCTTACGAAAAATATTCACAGCCATTTTCAGCGCTGTCATGGTCATGAGTCACCTTACATAATGTCACCTAGAGAAACCAGCATAAGGTCAATTTGTCGTTCCATCTATGTCTATTAGCAGATTACTGACTAATATGTGCCTGTAACTATCTGAATTTTCACTGCAATGTTCTTGCCATTCTCTCACAACAACTCAGAAACTTCTCCAGAGCTTCTCATGGTTCAAGAATCAAAAAGTTCAAAAATTCAAGAATGAAAGGAGGGCAGATGAAGGCTTGTAGTTTAAGCATGCCAAGATTACTCAAGACACTGAGTTGTGCTTTGCTCTGCTAAGTTTCCAGGGCAGGACATGTCATTTATACAGCTGGCCATTTCTGTCTTAGGGGGCGGGGTTCTGCAGGGACCTCACAAAAAGCCCAAGGAGGGGGTGTCGCATGTCACCTTGAACAGCTGCTGCGGCCATGGTGCCATTTTGGGATACTGCAGATGTCACTCAGGTTTTCTGTTGGGGAGAGGAAGGAGGAGCAACACTTAGAGAGGGGGATACCAGGGACAGAGACAGACAGGCACAGTGACAGTAAAAGCAAACCTACTGTACTTTTTTAAGGGTGAATTTTACAATATTTTAAGTAATTAGCAAATACAATTACATCGTTTGATCACTGCCGATCCCCTTAAGACCATGTCGCAGTTAACTTCAAATGAATCCACTAGGAGCATCCGTGCACTTACATTGGCTACATCGCATTAACTAGGCGTCTTTCGGGAATGTTAACTCTTCTAAAACTAACACCTACAAAAGTTATTCAACAATTACTCTTTGCTAGCTCGGCATATTAATCTTAACATTATAAGGTAAAACTAAAGCTATTTTCAAAGCATACATGCATGGCACTTTTTCCAGTGTTGTTATGACGATATCATGGCGTTCGGGTTTGGCATGAGCAGTGTGTGTGCAAAGTGAGTACACAGATACTGGGGTTACACGTCCCCTGCTGGCCGTGCCACACTAAATGCTCTGCACACATCACCGTTAAACTTCATGACCACCACTGACTACCTGTACTTTATCGTATTCAATTTAAAAGTATCCTACTTACATTTAAGAGGCCTCAGAGGTCTCTTCCTCACTATCGTGCAGAACTACTCCAGCCCTGTTCTCCTGTTCGCTGTCTTAGATCATTGTCTTCTGGCCAACTGTCTGTCCCGAGATTTAAACTTTCCACCTTATCGTCGCACGGGAGTAAAAAGTCATAGGCCCCAGGCTGTGGAATTTCCTCCCCCAGAGTGTTCGTGTAACCACTTCTCTATCAATATTAAAATCTAAACTCAAGTCTCATCTCTTCTGTCTCTGCTATCCCTCGTTTTCTGATCAGTGACTGTCATTGTGTACATTCGCTGTTCGGTTTGAGTTAGTCTGCAGGTTCTGTCATACTATTTGTGATTATGTTTTATCTCTTCCATCTTTTATTTGTAATATATGGAAGCCCGTTTCCGCCACGTAGCAAAAAAAATTAAGCCACAGAATCTCGCAATTGCAAATTAGTAAGTCAGAATTCTGACTTAATATCTCGCAATTGCGACTTTACATTTCAGAATTCTGACTTACTAAGTCGAAATTCAGTTTTTTTTAGCCAATCAGGCAGCGTCACCACCTCTGCTACGTAGTAGCAAAGCTTACTAAGTTGCAATTGCGAGATATAAAGTCAGAATTCTGACTTACTAAGTCGCAATTGCGAGATATAAAGTCAGAATTCTGACTTACTAAGTCGCATTTGCCAGATTCCGTGGCTTATTGTTTTTTTTTACTACCTGGCGGAAATGGGCTTCCATAGTAATAACTGTTAGTTATTCCCTCGGAAAAAAAAAAATATATATTGATATACAGTGTATTGCAGTTGTACCGTGCCATGCTGTACGTGCTGTGCCAAGCCGCCCCCTGCTGGCCGTGCCACTCAAGCACAACGCAAAGGCGGAAATAACGCAGGTTCCTACCGTTCTAGTTTACTCAACTCCTCCATTTCACTTTTTTTTGCCTCATTTTATTTTATCCAAAAATAAACCTCTAATTCATTCATTTTTAATTTTGATTAATTTCATTTGAATTCTTCAGTATACAGTAAAGTTATGGTATGCGGTCACTCTTTCTAGACCTATAAAAATGAATGATCATAGGTGTCAAGTTTCATGTTTTCTCTTGAGACACACGCCTTTTAGCCCATGTTGCCATTTCACGGACTCTCATGCACCCAAAGTGAAGTTTTCTATAATGACTGCCAGAACCATGCACCCCACCCAGGCTGACAAATATGAATCATACAACAAAGTTCCTATACAACTTTGGTCAGCTGGCTGCCATGAGATTTTCAATTTGATTCGAGTCTGCAGTCACATTTACAAGTATGTAACAATTTTATTACCTTGCAGATAGTTTGTAGGGTTTGCTGGTAAGAGTACTTACCATCTCCCAGTTTTAATCTATGTCTATATTTAAGGAAGCAGAGGGCTGAGTGAGGCAGAAAGGATTATTATTAGAATTGTGGGAAATGGAGTCAAACTTAGAGCTGTCAGGTGATGAGGTGGAAGAGGGCCAGACAGTACAGCAGAAAGGTAAAAGCTTTCAAGGAGCCTGAGCAGGGACAAAGTGATGACATCCACTGTTCATTATGGATAAGAAGCTATGTGTAAGCTAGGGTTCTGAAGTTTTTTGGCATTACAGTATCTAGAAAGGTAAAAGAGAGACTTTTTAGTTGAATTTACACACACACACACAGTCTGGTTTCCATCACTTCAGAAAACATTACATGGACACAGGGGTGTATCAAGCTTTTTAAAAGTGTGCAGGGGGTGGTTCTAGGATGGGGAAGTAAAACTCTGCTTGAAATTATCACAGCCAAATTATAATATAATTATAACCACGGTCAATTATATTTAACTTCCTGCAATTGTACATTTTCTTTACATCTACACTATGCAAATAAAAGGAGTCTATCTTGCCCCACCTTTTCCTTTTGTGCATCCTATTATTGCATGACAAAAAGAGAATGATTGCTCCATGACACAGGTCTAGGATAAGAACATATGATGCTGCACAAGATAGACTGGAAAAAATAGAAAAACACTGAGGTACTTGCCTAATGTATACGGTTATAAGTTACCCCCTAGCTAGCTGCTATACCATTAAATGCAATGCAATTGGCTAGCAAGGGCTCACAGGGATAATTAACCTTGTCATACATACATTATGAAGAAAAAGCTGACGTTACAACGTTGTGAATTTTGCTTTACCTGTCATTATGAGAAGTAAAAAACAAATAATGATAAAAGGAATATTAATATTAATATTTGTCTGCTGTTCTGTGCTATAAATGATCCCAATCATTTACATAATTTTTAAATGAAAATCGCTGGATTTGCGTCTTTCCCGCTCAGATAGAGGAGCCTCATCTCCTACCATGTGCTCCCTCACTGACCATGCCGAGCGCACGCCTTCTGCTTTCTCACTGTATGTCACCAATGTCATGTTTGTACACACCTATATTATATATCCAAACTTTCCATAGAAGCTGAAGTATAGTCATGCTGATCCAATACAAAATCGCAACAAAAAAGCAGGAGGTGAGGCAGCCAGTACCTCTGCCTCACTGAAGGGGGCGCACCTGAGCAGCACATATTTTAGTACAGTTTTAATCTGACAAAACTGGGGGGGATGGAATCGTGTTTCAGCAAAAGTGGGGTTGTTATAACACCCACATCCCCTCTGCTGTTACGTACGATGGCGTGCTGGGTGCGGAGCGGGGAATCAGGAGCAGGACTCGAGGTTTCCAAAAGTGAACACGAAGGTTTATTGCAGAAATAGGCGGGGAACAGCACACCACGACGGAGGACGTTAATGACCGGACTGGGGAAACGGACTTGAACGTGGACTAAATACACCAGATCACTAATACAAAATGAGAAACAGCCTGTAACACGCTAGGATTCACACAAGGGTAACGAGGGGGCGTGGCACACAGATTGGACAGGCAGGGCGTGACATCTGTTTGCAACGCCCCTGCATGGACATACAATTATTTCCTGGAGACTTGCTCCAACCATAACAACAGCTTCTACTTGCCTAACCCCTACCCTTAAAACATGTCTTCACCTTTAAAATGTTTTTGTCACCATGAGGAAGACAAGTCCCCATAATGTGACTGTAAATAGAATCCCTGCACAGTGCAAGCCAAAGATGTCAGACAATGTCAAGCTCAAAAAATAAGGAAAATGTACATCTGGTTGTAAGAGAACCATTAAGGGTTGCTGGGATGAAGTGGCAGGACTATAATGGCGCTTTTCCACTGCATAGTACGGCACGACACGGTTCAGTTCAGCTCACTTTTGGGGGGTTTTCCACTGGG
>JAODKM010000001.1:51839037-51861005 GCA_026780845.1 Petrocephalus sullivani
AGAAATTAAACATTTCACTTAGCTTGTTCAAATGTATTTTTTATTATAACATTAACATAATACATTTTCAATGGTCATGAATCACTAAATGTAAGTGAAGAAAACATCGTATTGAAGCTCATTGCTCCTAGAATTTCGGGGTATTACATGTAATCCTGTCAGGTTAGCTTAGCTTCCGTCGAAAATTAAATACGTTAATCAAATATTACAAATTAGTGTTCTGTCAGATTAGTGCGTGTAATGGTAGAAAAACTGAATTTTACATGGAATCTTCTCAGAAATCATTTCACATAATATAGACATTTTATACATTTACCTCATCTGTCTCTTCACCGTCTTTTTCAGCATCTTTTAAATCTGTCGGTTGCGCGCAGAAACATGCCCGTTAATTCTGTATCAGTCAGGGACCAATCGATTAAGTTTGTGTGTTAAGTACTGATGGAATATCCGGATGTGCTCTCGTTTATTGGAGTTTATCAAGTAAGCATTGGAAATGGGGGGGCCTCACTGCCTGGCCGTGTAAGCTAGAGGCCTCTTATTCAGCACAGATAAACTGGCCTCACGTTGGGGTCTTCAATGGAAGAATAAGATACCAATATATGTACTTGTGGTGATCTATTTATTCATTTTGGAAAGCTGCAAAAACACTCATATGGAGTCAATGCTGGATCATATTTTGAGCCCCCCTCAAGTGACCTACCCCTCCTTCCATTTGGGTGCATGGAATAGTCAATTTTGAAAGGACACTGAAATTTTTCTGTGAGGGCTGCACCTCATGATACACTGCAGAGAGATCTGGATGCCTGTCTAGCATACATTGTATTATTAATAAGTGGTATTTAGCAGTTTGAAATGTACTATCAACCAATATAACTGACCTGTAAACATATATGTTTTTTTCACTGTGTTACTACCCTGTGAATTATATTGTTGCTATGAAACTTGCAGGTGGAAGGAAAACTAGCAGAGTTTAATCTTTTCAGAAAAAAAAGTTTAATGTTTTCAGGCCATGAATTTACAGTGATGATCAGTTTGGACAGCAAGCAGGAAACTACACTTCATTTAAGCAGCTTTCAGAGCCTGAAAAGACACTTTGATGTTCTTGTCTGGTATCCACTGGTTCTGGCCCATCTTTAACAGTATTCTGAAGAATGAAAAGGAAAATAAAATTCAATAAAGTATCTACTTTAAAAAAAAAAGTGGGGAATTATTTAAATTATTATTGAATCTGAATCTACACTATTATTTAAAATGTAACTATTGCTGTTCATCTTTAACTCACATGAGAATAATTCAGGTCATAATAGTTTATTCCTCGTATTTGACTAAAAATTATTTGATAATCTGTGCATAGATGGTTCCTTACTGTATATATAATATCTATAGAGATCTGTCCTTAATAAGAAAGAACAAATGAACATTGCCACCTTCCTTCCTGCTCTTTCTTCAGTATTCTGCCACACTTTCCTTGCTGTAGAAAAAGAAAAACAACATGACTTATGGTATGTTCACATTAGGGAAGCCAAAAAAAAAAAGCAGAACACATTGTCCTGGACACATGCGTTTTTCTGCGGTTTCATCTCATGTTTTTATACGTTTATATGTGCTGTTATAAATTTTATTATGCATTTTATGATTATACATATTTAAATATTACTGAAATGTGCAAATCAGAAAACCAGACAAATCTTAATTACACTGGTATTGTAGTGTGGGTTTGTGAGGAATAGGTTGTAGATTTTGGTGTGGAGATAGCAGGTTGCTGTTGGCGTCAGATTCTGACTACATTTTGCTAAAAATGGTTCAGAGTTTATTTTAGTTTTAGTGCTCATAGTGGCAATTATGCATTGCAGAATCCCGTAGGTCCTGGGATGTTGTCCCTAGTGTTTGTGGGGACAAAAGGGGGAATAAAAATACATACAAATTCTTTGGAATGCGTTTGTATTCATTTTACATCATCATGAATGAGAGATCGCAGAGAAATGTGAGCAGCATTTTCAAACTGCACTGCAAGGCAGCTCACTAGTGGGAATATCATGCATTGCTTTCTATGCAATACATGATATTCAACCAGATGGCACAATGTGCATGTTGATGGACCATAACGCATATAGTGGGAATGAGTCCTTACTGTGCAGAAATACAGAAACACAGCATGCACACGATCCTGTTGTTTGATTTTCAGATTTACTGCTTCATATCTTAGGTTCTCATGCACCACATGCATAGATGACAGTGAAAAGCACAAATGGCAAATAAACACCAGATGAGAATGAACAGAAATATTAACATCTATGAATGATGGGGCACTAATTAATTGATATCTCAGTAGTGCCAGGGAACCTCGTGTAGCTTTCAGCAAGCTGCAATCAACATCAAGCATTAGCATCAGCATGCTCAGAGAAAGCATTTGGCAAGTGGTAGGAGTAGTACTGTAGCGAACCCCCATGGAGTCATGCAGTCTATGGTATCAAAGAGGCCTCTTAATCAACAGCAGCTTCTGTATTCTGCCTGATTTGCTCATGCATCTCGCTGTCCAGATGTACCCCTGAGCTTTGGATGTTCTATCCTTTGTTCTCCCTGAAAGGAAGCATGCTGCTACTTTAGTATCAAAAGAAGTAAGAAAATATACAAACCTATGCATTTATATTGATATACATTTCTGAATTTGCACATTTGTACAGTGTGGTTTTTTATATGGATATACGCGAGTACTTATGGAGTAATTATAGCAAAGCAAAATTGAAATGATCCTTTGAGTATTTCCATATAAGGCAAATACTTGTGGTGCTTGATGGTTCCATTGGTCAATACATGAATAGTCACCCAACTGGTCAAGTGTAATGTAATAAGTGCAGTGTGACAGGATCATGAAAAATTCCCAAAAACAAGCTAAAGAACTTATCGTCCAACATAAAGCATGATGACTTACGGGTAACCGTCAAAGTAGCTGAGACCACACAGTCTTCTCCACAGAAGAAGGTGTATTCTCCAATATCCTCTTGGGTAACACTCATGATCTTGAGCTGGTAGACCTTTTCCTGCACCACAATTCCATACTTCTCGCTAGCCTCAATCTCCATGTCTCCCTTCAGCCATGCAAATGGCGTGTTGGCATGAGAGACTTCACACTCAAAAATGGCTGTCTTGCTCTCAGCCACCTCAATGTTCTTCATGGCTTTTGTGATACTTAAGACTGGGAAATATACACAAAAATATTGTTTAAAAAATGTATCATAGGAAGATAATTGCAAAGAATGCTAGATGTGTGCGTACTGTCAATGGTGAGCGAAGCGTTGCAGTGCAGATGGCCCACCACAGCGGTGTACTCCCCAGCATCATGGGAATCCACAACATCAATGACCAGCTTATGGACCTTCTTCTCAGACAGGATGGTACATTTCTCACTGGACATCAGCTCGATATTGTTGAACATCCATTTCACAGGGATGTCGTCATGCGAGAGGCCCAGCTCAAAGGATGCAGTGCCACCCTTCAGAGCTGTCACATCCTTTGGCTTCTTCAGAATCTTTATCGCTATATTTGAGATAACCAAGCTGTGAATCCTCTTTTCTTGAAGGAAAGCAGGGCAAATTTAAAAATTTATCCTCCACTGCACTCACAAATAAGCATACACACATTAAACTTACTCTCAACACTCAGCCTGGCATTTGCAAAGATCTTTCCAAGTTTAAATCCATAGACTGCCTCGTCCTGTGTTGTACAGTTCTTAATCACCAGGGTATGGACTGCACCATCAATACACATATTAAACTTGTCACTGGGCTGAATCTCCACTCCATTTTTGGTCCACACGGAACCTTTCACGTTTTCATGACTGAGCTCCAGACCAAATACTGCATCCTGGGTCTCAAGCACCGACTGGTTCTTTAGAGTCTTTTTGATCTTCACAGCTTTCAAGAACATGAATGCGAATATGGTCAACAGTGAAGAAATACAGACAGCCAAACTGTAAATATATAGCATTAGATGGTGGGTACCTTCCACTTTAAGGTAAGCGGTTGTTTTGGAGTTTCCCAGCTGGTAGGTGTATTCCCCAACATCCTGAGGCCTGGTGATGACGATGAGGAGGCGCCTGAGTTCCCCAAGGTCCTCGCTTCGTATGTTGTCACTTAAGAACATGTGCTGACCATCCTTTAGCCACATGCCTTCGGCACTGGGGTTGGCCACCTCACACTCCAGCTCAGCCAACTGGGACTCAGCAACCACCACGTCCTGAAGGGGCCTCTTAATAGCATCGCCTGCGATGGGGAATGACATGCTCTAGTACTCATCATTATTTAATTTTTGTCAAATTCAATCAGAACAGACCAGGTACTGATCTCACCGGAAACAGTAAGCCTTGCACTGCACGTCTGTTCACCAGCAGCAAACATGTACACCCCTTCCTCATCCTTCATGGCCATCACAATTGTTAGGGTGTAGATCTGGCCAGCAGACTCTATTTTGTATTTTGGACAAGCTTTAAGCTGTTGGTTATTGAACGTCCACACAGCCTCAATGTTTGGGTGAGACAGCTCTACCTCAAAGGTGA
Organism: Petrocephalus sullivani; assembly: GCA_026780845.1. Lineage (NCBI taxonomy): Eukaryota > Metazoa > Chordata > Actinopteri > Osteoglossiformes > Mormyridae > Petrocephalus > Petrocephalus sullivani. The sequence goes on from JAODKM010000001.1 coordinate 51,843,593, forward strand.
CATTTTGGGTTTCTGCACAGACCTGGTCCTCCATCGGCCTCAAGATGTCTATGTCTGTAAAAAAAAAGTTAAAGACAATCACATCCACAGCTCAATCCAATGGCAGGAATAAGATGTTGAATTTTGTCATGCTTACTTTCAATGGCCAGGTGGCACTCGCTTCCAGTGCTTCCTACAGCCAGTCTGTAATGGCCTTCATCAGAGGCAAACGTTCTGCTGAAGACTAGACGCTGCTTGGACCCTTTGGCGATCCACTGCACTCTTTCACTAGGCATTACCAGCTCACCATCATGATACCATTTCACAGAGCTAACATCAGCAGCAGAGATTTTAGCCTCAAGAACAGCCTTGGTGCCCTCAACTGTGGCCACGTCCTCTAGTGGGCTCAAGATGCTGATAGCTATATGATATCAAAAATCAGCGCAAAATAAATATCAGTAACCATATTAGTGATTCGCAATTGGATTGAAATGCATTTAGTAATAAAGTCAAATGCTCACTCTGAACAGCCAGCCTTGCGGAGGTGGAGATATCTTGGTCAGGAACAGTAAAGGAATATATTCCACTGTCATCCCTGTCAGCTGCTTCAATGACAAGCTTGAGAGTGAGCTTGCCAGTCACCAAGTGAACATGGCCAGTGGTATCAATGGCTTGGCTGTTTTTCAACCATGTACCCTCAACGTTCTCCTGAGAGAGCTTCACTTCCAGTTGAGCAGTGTCACCTTCACAGACTGTTAGATCTGAGAGGCCTTGGATAAGTGTCACAGGACGCACTAATAGGATGAAATTTAAGAGTTTCTTTTTGATGTTCACTACAGAGCAATATTTAGTGCTGCTGTTTAGGTAAACGTTGTCATTATTATAAAAAACATGATAACAGATTTTATTTTAGGTGCTATAGTGATTATTTTAGTGCTACTGTACAATACTTCTCATTATCAATTCATCCTCTTCAAAATTGGAGAAAAACTCACATGTCATCTTCAGCTTGGCAGTTGTCATCAAGTCACCCACAACAAACGTGTATTCCCCCTGGTCCTCCTTCCTCACGTCTTTGACTAAGAGACTGTACCTCCCACGGCGAGTGGATATGACATATTTGCTGCTGGGAGAGATTTCCATGTCGTCAAAGTACCAAGTGCCCTCTGCATCTCCACGTGACATCTGACATTCAAAGGTTGCGGTGTAAGACTCTGGAACTTCTACATTCTCCAGGTTCTTCAAAATATTCAGTGGGGAACCTGCACAACAGCACCAATAAAAAAGTAAAATCATATGGCATGTGAAAATGGAAAGCATATAGCACATGTATTTCAACAGTATAATCAATTTTGACTTGAATTACCCTCAACACTGAGCCTAGCAGATGTTTTGATATGGTCAGCTTCAGCCACAGCACAGCTGTACTCCGCAGTGTCGCCAATGTCGATGGTGAGCACAGAGAGGAAGTGCACCTTCCGATCAGAGTGCATCCGGTATTTGTCTCCAGGAAAGATCTCTTCATTGCCCTTCAGCCACATCACTTTGACAAATGGCTCGCTGGTTTCACACTCAAAGGTCACCATTGTGTCCTTCTCTCTGGCAGTGGCATCTTCTAGTTGTTGAGTGAATGTAATGACCTGTTTGGCTTGTGCGTGAAATAAGAAAAAATACAAATCAATTTAAGATTTTGCTTGTGTATGCTTCATTTGTTATGATGTTGCCGCCACACCTATTTATTGGCATCTAACAGATTAGCAAAGCTTCTGGTATACGGTGGTTTTGAAACCCATAGTGGGTAGTATTACTAATTAAGCATTGAGTAATTTAAGCTATGGGTGGCATAGTAGTTCATTTGGCTTTACTGCATTATGCTTCCAGGGTTGAGGTTTTGAACTCCACCTCATCCTTGTGTGCGTGGAGTTTGTGCACTCTCTCAATGTTGAGTAGGATTGTGTGAGCACCAAGAGCCGCTTTTTTACCTTGCACAAGCAGGAACGTGTGGCTTGAAGTCTCCCCAGCAACGTTGGCTGCTTTAACCATAATGCTTGCGGAGTCAGCAGCTGAAACATCTTTAATCACTAACTCACACACCTTGTCTTCTGGCCAGCACCAGCTAATGCGCTCAGATTTCTCCAGCACTATCCCATTCTTGAACCACTGGCAGTCAGGGGTTGGATCCCCTTCTACTCTCACTCTGAAGTGAGCTTCCACTCCCTCAGAAACAGTTTGGCTCTGAATGCGATCCACAATTTTGGGAGCCTTCATGCTGGGATATAACAGCACCTTTTCTGTTCTGGTAACTAAAACTGTCCTTGTGTCTTGCTCCTCTACTTTATCTTTGTCAGACACTTCTTTGGCCCGGTGAAGGAGTTCTCCTTTTCTCTTCTTCAGCATGTCTTCATAGGATTCGTCTTTCTTACGTGATTTAAGCTCTAAGGCAGAAATAGCTTCATAATAGCCTTCTTCTGTCCTGCGTTTAAATTTGTTTTTCAGTTCTTCGGTTTCCTCTGTGGCTATCTCATGGATGACTCGCTCAGCCTTCTTCAGTTTGACAGTCACTTTTGTCTGGGCCATTTCTGGGGGTTCTTCAATCTTAATGACTTTGAAGGGCAGACCACCTTGCTCAGGGGCAGGGCCAGATTCAGGAGTCTTCAGCTCAGGGGCTCGACGGAGGATGGACCTGAAGTCCTCTCTTTGGTTGATTTCCAGTTTCACACAGTACTCTACTACACCCACAGGATTATCAGCCACCACTTTGACCTCTCCAGCATCATAAGACTTACAGTCAGTAATCTCAAAGTAGTAGATGCCATCATAGCGGAGCCTGAATCGTTTGCTCTTACGAATAAGCTGTTTGTTGAGGTACCAGTTTACCTTTGGGACTGGGTAACCAGTCACTCTGCAGCGGAACCTGGCCGTGTCTCCTTCCAGCACCACTGCTGGCTCAGGAAGAAGTACAATCTCAGGCTTAGCTTTCTCTGACACTTCATCATCAGTGACACCACTGGGACCCTCATGGGAAATACGCTCAATTTCCTCAATCCTCTGCTTTCCCTTTATGCCTTCTGGAAGCTGAGTTTCCTCCACAAGACCTTTCTCATCCTTCACAATCAAGGTGGCAGAAGTCTGGTCTGCTCCATACTTATTTGAAGCCTTGCAGGTGATGATGCCACTATCCCTTGAATAAGCCACTTCATAGTCCAGGCTGCAGTAGCCAAATTCATTGGTCATGCGCAGCCTGTTTGCCGCTGCCAGTGGCTGGCCATCGTGTAGCCATTCCACCGTCATGTTGGGGTCACCAATAGGAGTTAACCTGCAGTCAAAGTGCACAGAACCAAAGCGCTTCAGCCGAACCGACGAGAGCTTCTTTTTGAAGTGAGGCTTCTGCTGCTTCTCCTTGTCATACAGGTCTCCCTCCTCCCACTGCTCCTGTCCGTAACGAAGAGGCAGAGGCTCCAGCTCTGGAGGGGCTATCTCCTTTGCCTTATAGGTGCCCTTTGGGATGATAAGCCTCCTTTCAGGTGTGGGCTCACTGAACTCCACCTTGACGTTGACCTTGAAACGGGTGGTGTCCCGTCCTGCTTTGCTGACAGCGATAGCTGTGTACCAGGCACTGTCTAGGGCTGTGGTCGGGCTGATTGTAAACTTTGATTCTCCTTTTGTACCTTCAATCCTAAACATGTAAATTCAAATTGTTATTGACTTCATGAAGTATACAAGTGTGAAAATCTGAAATAGCTAAAAATATTAGGATTGTGAACATTTATTCACAATCGAAATATTCATTCCTGATTGTGAAGTCCAGATATGAATTACTGTTTCAATAGCAGGTATGTTGACACTACATTTTCTTACTGAACTGATCATTCTTACCTGAAATTTGGGTACTTGTAAATGGAAATTATGTCACTGTTTTTAAGCCAAGCTATGTCGGGCAAAGGGTTTCCAGTAGCTTTAACAGAAAACTCAATGGATGCACCCTCCTTGACACTGATGTTCTTTAGCTTCTCGACAAACCGAGGTTGCGACATGATTTCTTTAGCTGCAAATGACAGTGATGAAAAAACAATAGCAATGACAAATCCAATTATGCAGAACCACTAAGGAGCTATGTACTCTGCAGTTTAAATAGTGGTATAGTACCCTCCACGGTGAGAGTCATGGTGATTGAGCTTTGCCCAAATCTGTTCTTGGCTATGACAGACCATTCCCCAGAGTCCTCAGGAAGAGCTGGGACCACGATCAGTGACTGTACACCATCCTCCTTCACTACCATCTTGTGTGTGTAGTCGTTGCGCACAGGTTTTCCTGGGAGAGACAGTTTAGGCATTTTGAATGCTCACATCGATTTTGTGAAGATGCTTTGCTACCTTGTTCTGTATACATGTTTTTAGATTCATAACAAACAACCTGAGAAACACACTCAAGTGGATATACTTCCTTAACATGCATACAAGAGAACTATTAGGCCTTCTATGAATGCATGGGTAACAGAGCATGTGAGAAGAGTGGAGTGTGAGTGAGGAGTGGAGCGGGTTGAATTTGGTCACATTTTTTTTATTAAGGCTGGAGCGGTCGCTCTGTCTCGCTCCAATTTTGCTCCGATCCCGCTCAGATCCCCATGAGTCTGAGGCGTGCCGAAATCTACCCAGAACTCATCTGAACAATTATCAAGACTGTTACACAAAGGGTGCTTTTCCACCGCAGCAAGTGCCGTACTTTTGATACTGTTGGTACCTCAATAAAGTTAGGTACTTCTTTTGTGCTGGTTTTCCACTGGCGTAAAAACTGGTACCGGCGCTGAATGAAGCACAACGTACTGAATTCTGAATTTTAAAAATGGCTGTAGTATACAGTTGGACGATGTTGGATATTAAATCTAACATTGCATGTTATGCATATGCAGCTGTTACATCGCTAGTGAGCTACATCAGACTTTTTCTTACTTTCAGATCTGTACGATCATTACGGACAACACGGAGTTAATTTTTTGCCTAAACATTTTTACTTTGTCATAGATAAAAATCTTAGCTAATTGTCGAATTTTAATGATTATTCCTTTTATAGATTATCCAATATATATTTTTAAAATCAGTTTAAAGTTTACCTCCACTGCTTTTGCTTGCTTTTGCTGCATGCGTTCTCCAAGATGATTATAATCATTCTCATCCTTGCTGTTTAAATGACTCCTAGACAGGTTTGTGAGAAATTTATTTTAACTAATTATTGCTTTATAAATACCCCAATATTTATATTATAACAAAATCACATCATATATTTCTAAATTCTCCAATACCGTGCTGCCCTAGTATATTAAATAAAATACATTTTAAATGTCCTGTTATGCCATCTTGGTCTTCTTGTATCTGTTCTTCCAACTAGATTGCAATTTTATTTTTTATTTTGCAATTGTTTTCTGAATTCATAAGTTTTTTTTCAAGACGGCGGTCGCATTGTGTTTCAGAATCGGGCTATTTACATAACCAATCAAGTTACAGCCCAAAGTACTGAAGTACCCCAAGTACCCCAACTGGTTTGTCACTTAAACTTTTGGTACTGGTACTCTACCGGAATTTAACGGAAAAGTCAAAGTACCAAAAGTACCATACTTGTTGCGGTGGAAAAGCTTCCAAATTGCTCAAGATGGAGTTTGTAAATTTGAGCATGCATGGAGCGATTTGCCTGGAGCGGAAGGAAATTTTAGCGGAGCGAGGAGTGCTATTGAGCGGAGCGGCTTAGTGCGAATTAGAGCGGAGGAGCGGGTGGAGCCAACAGCCTCGTGAGCAAGGAGCAGAAATTCTCACTGCTCACATACTCTGATGGGTAAGCAACAATGGAAGCTATCAAAGATAAAAACACTGAGCATGCCTCACCATTGTGAAACCAGAAGGTCTCTGGCATAGGGCTACCCACAACTTTGACATCAAACCTGGCGGTCTGTCCCTCGGTACACTGGAGGGAGGAAGGCTTCATGACAAATATGGGCTTGTACATCCTCTCCATCTCACCCTCATTGTTCTCCTCCAGTATGTATTCAGAGGAGCGGCTCACAGGAGGAAGAGATGTGGAGCTGCAGAGATGTAGAGAACTTAGAACTAGACTTAGCCATCTTAACTACAATTGGGGTATGAATAGCTCTTAGAGATTACTAGCAATAACAGCACAGAATTCAGTGTATATTCATGGTAATATTTAAATGTGACACACTGGACTGGCTTGACAGTCGCTGGCTGAGGGGCAAATGGCCGAGCCACACTTGCTGTGCTGAGCTCCACCTGGAGCTTCCCGGAGCTGACGGCATTTCCATTCACATTGGCAGCCAGCACTGTGTAGATGCCCTCATCTTCAGGCAGTACCACAGGAAGATGGAGGCTGACTCTTCCATCCTGCAGAACCTCAGTCTGGTAGTGGTCACTGTGCTGAATGCACCTGCCATCTTTGTACCAGGCAATCTTTTTGTAAAACACACAAAGATGAAGGAAGAAAGATTAGTGCATTAGACCCGTTCTCTATTCAGGAAGACATCATGTTAACACATCCTGGAAACTGATGAGGTTCTCTTAGGCATCATTTCCACATTACTGAGCAAAGACCTAGTGCAGAACTGTCTAATCTGATTTGGAAAGGGCCATTGTGGGTGCAGGTTTTCATTCCAGACAAGCAGAAACCACATTTGAGTTTGTCGAAAGCCAAGTTCAACTGACTAAACTGGAGGAAACAAGTGTGGCTCCTGCTTCATTGGGATGAAAATCTGCACCCACACTAGCCCTTTGTGGATGAGATTGAACACCCTTGGCCAAGTGTTACCTTTTTAAAATGAGCTAAAGGTTTGCAAACCTGACTACGTATGGACAGAAATTACATAATTTGAGCTCGCTACTGCTTCACGCCAGCTGCTCTATTTTAAGATTTGTTTTATTACAGTTTATATAAAAGTACCTGGTATTTATCACTTATTTGAATTATAATTGATTTAATATTTTTAAATATTAAATATGTTCAAATCTATTTATTATTCTGATTTTGACTGTCAGAAGTTACCAGGCTTTTATCAGAGTATTATATTGAAGCCTTAAAGGCTGCAAAAGTAGCGGTAGAAAGCAAAAGTTTTGAATCATCAAATCGTAAAACCGAGCAACCGTAAAGCAGTACCAAGTGGAAATTATGTAATTCCTATGTATGTGTAATTGAAAATCTGACTCTAGCCAGCTGACAGAAGCTGGCAACCCTGTAAACAGTTGGAGGCCAGAGCTAGTAAGCTATCTAAAAAGCATATAAAAACCTTGGAAACACCACCAACAGCCCACTTGGCACTGATAAAGCAGGTTAATATGGTAACTGGTATCTTTTGGCGATATTGTTAGCTATGTTGTGAAGGCTTTTCTTAAATATTCACGTGGTGTTCCATAGCGGATCCATAGAACTACATAGTACATACAATGTAGGGACTATGTATGATTTAAATAAACTTTAAGGTAAATAAACCTAGCAATAAAAGCAAAAATTTAAATGTATCAAATTAAAATGATCATCAAGGCCAATCAATGACATTTAGAAATTGCCTTTTATTTTCTGTAAATGCTATTTTCATTGGACTATGACTGGTGGGGCTCTGCCTCCTCTGACTGCATGGCCATGGTAGGATTGTGGGAAATGTACTTTCAAATTCTCATTTGAATCCCCCCAACGTCTATACCATGGTTATGCCATAACATACAGGTCACCTTGGGCAGAGGAGATCCAGCTACTCTGCAGTGGAAGGTGACCCTTGTTCCTTCCACCATCCTTTGGCTCTTCACTGGCATGTCAAAGGTGGGTTTCATGGCCTCCTGCTCAGACACGTTCATCACCATCTCTTCTCCATCCTCAGCTACCAGCTCCTGATAGCTGCTCTGAAGGATACGTAACTCGATCTCCTGGATTATCCTCTCTTCAAATGCAGAGATTTGGAATTCCTGTCAATGAGGAATGTTTTAGTAATTTAATGCAAATTACTTTACTTGTTAGTTTTAAATTCACTTGGTTTATTAATATTCAAGCATCAAGTGAAAAAAAACACATTTTCAGTTAGTAGACAAATGTATAAATGTGACTGAATGACTCTGTACCGGCTCCAACGTCCTGGTCGCCATCACCTGTGTCTGCTGTAATGTTCTCTTCTGCATGAGAACCTGCCTCTTCTGGACCTCCCCCATGACCATGGGGGTGGTTTCCCTCCCTTTAGTTTCATACACAAGGCCCACCGTCTGCCCTCCAGAGATCACCCTGTGTTGTCGGCCAAGGGCTTCGTATTCCTCTGTATCACGGGCACAGTGACACACATCACCATCTTAGCATCAAGCTGTATCAATGTACAGACCCTTAATAACATCACTCATGCCATTTAGTCTCTCCCTTTGTTGCGATAGAACCCAGAATTGTGGGAAAATGTGTTATAATTTGTTTGGTGTGACAGACCTTCCTTGAGGAGGATGGCTGAGGCAGAGGCCTCTCCGAAGCGGTTCCGGGCTGTGATGACATAGTGTCCAGCATCGTCGGCAAGCATCATAGAAATCTGAAGCCTGCACAATCCAGATTCTTTGTCATGGAGAATTTTATGCCTACAGGGACGAAATTGAACCCGTTACAGCTGAATATCCCTTACTATAATGTGGCAAAGAATATGCAGTTAGGCAGTGAGCTTACCTGAATCCATTGCTCAGGGGTACTCCAGCTTTCTTCCAGTAAACATGGGGCTGTGGGCTACCACCTATTTGGCACTCAAAGGCCATGGCTCTGCCCTCCACCAGCCTTTGCACAGACGGCTTTGTTACAAAGAATGGAGCCATTCCCTCCTCTGACTCCACCAATCCATTCACCTCAGATATGGCATGAGTTTTGGCCTCCATGGTAATGCTAAGAAGCCATTTAAACAAAATGTAATGTCAGTTAAAATATTCAACAAATATACAATGTTGAATAATTTTAGGGCTGCAGCTATTGATTATTTTAGTAATCTAGTGTTCTGTCTATTATTCTGTCGATTAATCGAGTAATCGGATAAGAAATACTTTTGTCTTATTGAAGTGCAATAGTAATTATTTAAAAGAGAAAAAAGACAGATCTCTGAGCGCTGTTTGCAAATGCAGCACTTAAAAAGCAAACGTAGTAATACAGACGCTTTACTGCAACACGATATTTTTTTTGGCAAATAAATTACCACAAAATAATTAAATAATAAATAAATAAGCTATTTTGCCATAAATTTGGTGTAAATTCACATTGGCCCATGTGACCCGTGGAGAACTGTAAACTGATATTTTAATCAGCTGTATTAACATGGGAGCACTCAATAGCTGCTAAGCTACCTTTGGTCATAACTATTAATTATGATGACCATTAACAATTAATGCTGTGCACATATAAAAACAAAATATTATTTTGTATATTTATGACAGCTAATGTGTTAAATGTTTTTTTTTTATCTGTTATTTTATCAACATACCACTTAAAGTGCTTGGAAAGCAATGGAAATGGCAGTGATTCTATGTCGTGAATGTCAATTTTTGGAACTATTCACCATCTCCATGACTCAGAAGTTTTCTGAAAACTTCTCCACCATTTTTTAAAAAGTGGACCTCTATGGGAGTGTCACTGTCGCTACCCGATCTGTACAGCCTTGTTGCTACCCGATCTGTATAGCCTTGTTGCTACCCGATCTGTACAGCCTTGCCATTCAGTTTTACGTAATGCAGCATAAGCACACTGTGTGACAGTAATAATCCTGTGTGGGAAACATGGTGATTACTGAGCAGTACATAGTTTGGATTAAACAAAGCATCGAAGCAATGCATGCTCTGTTTATGGTGTTCCTGCTGTAATTCCAATTAGCATGCTGTGCTTATTTTATCTGTGCTTTGTAGCACAAATTTGCATGCTGTACTTATTTTATCAGTACTGTGTAGTGCCAATTAGCATGCTGTGCTTACTGCATTTCATCTGTCTCAATGTGTTTTGCGGCACTGGTATTAGCCATGGTTTCCTTGATCTCAACCTCCTCTGATGCTGCAAAAGAAATGCACTGATTTAGTAAGGATTCAATTCAATTTAATTAGAAAAATCCGCTAGGAACTTCATATGTGAAAAAGTATTTGTGCGTGTCCACTTTACCCACACACACATTTCACATATTACATACCGCATGGTGCAATAAGCAGTGATAAGTAAAGTTTGCAGCAAAATAATTGGCACAATAAACAATACCTTACCAACAAGCGATAAATATATATTTAAAAATTGTTAAAGAGAGAAATGTTAAAATAAAAATATTCATTCAAATTCATTTATGAGTCTGATGGATGTAGGATATAGTTCTTTATACTGTACATGATAAGTTGCTTTGGGCAATCACTAAATGAGTGTATTTATTGTTATTTCTTACACAGAATCTCAGAGTATAACTCATAAATGTTAACGTTTCAAATCTTATAGACTACTGGTGGACTGGGGGAGTGAGGATCACTGGTGCTCCAATACCTGAAAAACAGTAAAGTACCCTTTGGAGTGGTGAAACACCGCTATTGGCAGCTCCTCACATGACTCTAGGGCACACCCCTTGATGTAAGGTGATGTGCCGTATAGACCTTGCTACCAAGTCTCAGTCCCATCCTCCTTCGTCCTGCCTCAGGATCCACACACTCCAGGAGGTCATCCTTTAAATGCAAATTCACTCACAAAACCTACTGTATACACAGTACCTTCTTGGGGAGGGTCTTCTAGGGTATAAAGGAGGGTTTTGCTGTTCTAATAAACGAAAACGAGACTTGGCGAGTGGATTCCTTACAATGATGCCCACATCATGCAATAGGTGCCCTTTTAATTTTTTGCCCCTGCCCTTCAAACAATGTGAGTCCACCACTGGTACTGACCACCAAACAGAAATATTTGTAAAAAAAAAACTCAGATTTTACTTGCTTATATATTTGTTTTGGCCTGACACACAGAAACACAAATCAGGAAACAAGAAAAAAACACTTCGTACCCTTCACAGTGAGGAAGCAGGAAGTGCTCACAGAGTCGGCTTGGCTGCTCGCAGTGCAGGTGAAGCGGCCGCTGTCCTCAGCAAAGGCCTCGCGGATCACCAGGCGGGCACATCCATTCTCGTATGACAGGCAGAAGTCAGAGGAGCTTTCAATCTCGTACTCCTCACGGAACCACACCACACTGGGGATGGGGCAGCCGGAAAGCTGACATTTCAGAGTCACAGATTCTCCTTCGGTGACAGTGGTGTCTTTCAGGCCCTGAGCAACAGCAATCACAGTTCTGGTTAATACATAGTTATAGAAGGTTAATAAAATAGATTAAGGCTACAGTCACATTACCAGACTGAAGTGACTCAAATGCAGTTTTTCACCTTAATGTGACACAGATCCAATGTTTTAGGGCTGTCTGGAAAAATAAATCTTATCTTTTCAAAACAGATTTGAGTCACTTTTATATGTGGCCCTAAACTGGATACGTATCTGATTCATGGCCTTGTGACATGAATGAAAACAAAAAGATCAGAATTTTTTTTTTGCCTATACTCATGCACCATACGCCGTAATCATCTGCACCAGCAGTGCGGCAAAACAACAATGAAGGAGAGTTACAGCTGTTACAACAAAAAGCCGGCTAGCCGCCTGGCATTTTCATGTCTTCTCTCAACTGATTATGTACAGCTGATGTACTGTTTGCTGTTCTCTGCAGCACAATGCGATGCGTACTTTAGCTATTAGTGTGTTTATTTTGTCTGTTTTAATCCTACGAGCTTTCTCACAAATATGAGGTTTCTTTTTTTTTTGGTGACACAAATGACTGATGCAAAAACATATCAAAGTGCACATGCTGTCACGACCGGCCTATCTGCCCCTCCCATTTTCTCCATCGCCTGCTACATGTTTGTCTTACTTCTCGTTCCTGCCTTTGTCTAATTCATTCCAGCTCCTCTTTGCTTCCTCACTAGTCCTTTTAGTGCTTCTCAGTCCTACAGTATGCTCCCCAGTCCAGTCATTAACATTACGGCCTCTGTTAGCCTATGTTCTTCACAGTGTACAATCCCCTGCGATCCCATTCCTTTCTAGCTTATTTCTATTTGTAATAAAACCCATTTTGTTTGCCCCCGACTCTCGCATCCTCTGTCCCACAATATGTCATACATGTATGCCGGGGGACATATGCATTCACCATCCAGTTTTTTAGAGTTCATTTGTAATTATGAATGTGAATCGTCTAGGCAAATCTTGAATAAGAATTGAACAATGAGACCTGTAATGTGAATGTAGCCTAAGTAGACTAAGTAACTTGCTGACTAACTGAAAAATGTACTTACAGCTATAATGGCTGGTGGCTCTGACGCAGTTTCTGTCAAAGAAGGTTCTGGCTGTGAGTCTTCGACCTGTCAGACATACACACTTGTTGCAGTGCTGGAGAGTTTAACACAGCTTCAGATATTTTTTGATTCATAGGAAGATGCATTTCAGTCTGTTCCTAGGCAGATGACATCGCCAGTTTCTTACCTTTATAACACTAGCTTGCTGCTCTTGAAAAATCTTTTCGGATGAAATAGTAGTGATAGTTTGCATGGAAGCAATGGCTTCTTCTTCAGCTGAAAAATAAAACAGCAACATAAAATTGAATAAAAAGGTCTTTAAAAAATACAAAATTTACAGCAGCAATGCACATATCCAAAATGATATAATATAAAGTGAAAAAGACCATGACCTTGCACCAGTAACTGTGCTATACAAGTAGCCCGGCCACTGCTGTTAGTGGCACTGACAGAGAACATTCCAGAATCTTCCGGGAAAGCCTCAGCAATGACCAGACTGTAAAGGTCTCCATCCTGGGAAAGGCAGAAGTCGGTGGAGCTCTGAATCTCACTTCCCTCACGGAGGAACTTCACCTCAGGTGCAGGGGTCCCTGTGACACGTACCGCCAGTGTAACTTGGCTGCCCTGTTTGACTGTCATGCTCTGCAGCTTTTGGATGAAGCTAGGTGGGGTGGTTTCCGCTGCAGAGGGATTTAGAGACAGGTAAAGCACTTACTTGCAGTTGTGTGGTACTGAGTTCTTACTTTTTCTTCCAAAATGCTGTTCTTTATGAACCACAGGGACAGATAAACCACGTTAAAATAACAATATAATGACTATATAAGTTTGGTTTTACTTTTTCAGTATTAGCAAGCAATAGCAGCTTGTTAAATTTCACCTAATAATTTCTAGTCTGTAGTCCTAGACCAAATAATGGAAGATGGAAATACAATGTCACTAAGTGTAATTATAGCTTTAATAAGCAATAATCATCAAATAAGCACACATTTTCATTTTCTTGGTAAAAATATTTGTTCGTTTCTTTTCTCACCTGTGACCACCAGTTCAGCTGTGCTAGTGGCCTGGCCAACACAGTTTGTGGCTCGCACAGAAAAGCGTCCACTGTGTGCGGCTGACACGGTAGGGATTGTCAACACGGCACGCCCATCACTGCATGAGATCTGTGTCCCGGGCAGAGCTGTGGCAGAAAGGACCTGGCCATCCCGAAACCAGCTCACCTCGGGAACTGGGGTACCTGGTGGCACAGGAGAGAGGCTTGGTGAAAAATGACTGAAGGCTGTTAAGCACATGAAGCTTGGTGAGAAATGACTAAAGACAATGAAATACATGAAGTTGGGTGAGAAATTACATAATACAGTGAAGCACTGGATGCTTGGAGAGAAATAAGCATAACCTGGCAATTATTGAATACAGTGAAAGACAAGAAGCATGCAGAGGATAACTTTAAATCACTAACCATGTGCATCCCACATTTTCATATTTTATCTTTATCAGTTGCAAAGTTGTGCTGGGCAGTGCCTGCACTTGTTAGCTGACAGACACTGAGGAATAGTGGCAGGGTGTATTATGGCAGGATGTGCAGTAGCACAGTATGTAGCGGCAGGGTGCATAGTGGGAGGTGTGTAGCAACAGGATAAGTAGGGATTGGCTGGACTGGCCATCTGGCATACCAGGCATTTAGCTGGTGGGCCAAAGTGGTTGTGGGCCATCAAACTCGGGAAAATGACATTGCGGTGTTATGGTGGATGCTTACCACTGACATGAGCCTCGAAGGACGCAGCTGTGCCCTCCAGAGCCACGATGTTCTGCAGTGGCTGTATGAAAGTGGGAACCTCTGTTGACATGTCACAGGGCCTCCTTGGAGAAGACACAGCAGGACACACAAAGAAAATGAGAAGACGTACCAACATAATAATCCCATAACTGCACTATAACTAACCTGGCCAAAGCTCTCAGGAGTTAAAGGTTGAAATTTAGTAGGTTTAAACATGTCAGATATAGTTTCAGGCTTTTATTACTTAGATTTTTTCCACATATACACAGGGGTGTATTTCATTGAGGTCGTCAATCACATTTCCAACAGAGAACTACAGGGATTACAGTGCTGGGCACTATAGCAAGTATTGCTCAGGACAACCCAGGCCACCACAGGAGGTATTTATAGCTTTGAATCTAAGGGAACCTAAAACACCTGTTTTCCCCAGAGCCTCCTGGACAGTACCCTGCACATCAGGTGGCAGTGGGGCCTCTTGTTTTGCTTTTGTACTGGTGTGTAAACAACAGTCAACATCATTGTCTGTGTGTCACTCTTCCATATATTTCCTTGAAATCCTCAATGATTTTAATACTTTTATTACTGATCAATTTATTCTGTGTAGTAACTTATTCTGAATTTAATCTGTGCAGTATATGGAGAATTTATCTGTGAAATTGCTCATGTCAGTTGTGCTAGTAAATATACAGTTTACCTATATATTTATCTAACTTTAATATACACCATTTTCGAAAGAAAATATCAAAAGGTGCTTGGTTTATTGAGTTTTGTAGCATTTGTTATCTAAAGTAGCTGTATAGTGAGCTTTATCAGAATCACAACTTATACATTACAAGCATTTTCACTTGGACAAACGACAGTAGAAGGTGCCCTGAGACCTGAGCCCCAGTGTTCTACTGTGCTGGTAACAGTAAACAATACTATTGGATGAACCGGGCCTGCCGTGTGCAGCATTATGCCCTGTTAGGAATGTCACATTATAAGGAAGGTATAAATTCATTTTTATATTGGAAAGTTCATGACATTGTGAGAATGATCCTTTGCAAGAAGCATAGTGCTGCACAGCCATGACAGAAAGTACATGAGATCCTGATAACATAGTGCAAGCTGAATCCTTAGGTTCCTTTAAATCAGAGCTAGATAAGATTTTAACAACTCTGAGCTATTTGTTAAGTTCTCCCCAAGCGAGCTTGATGGGCCGAATGGCCTCCTCTCATTTGTATAGTTCTTATGTTCTTATGTTCTTAGATGACCTGTTGTATCGCTGCTGAAACCTGACAGGTAACGTCACAGTCAGAGCGTCTCTGTGATCTGAACAAATCTGCAGCGAAGCCCTACCATGTCCCAAGGAGACATTTCATTAGAGGTTACAAGCCTTTATATTTCTGGATATATCTAAACCACCCCAGAGATAGAGCACTTAACTTCAAATGGGGAAAAACTAATTATAATAATGAAAATTTTCACAAATTGTCACAAATAACATCATTCAAACTGAACAGGAACAAATACTGGAAGAGAAGAAAAAGAAAATGACCAACTATTATTGAAACCTTATTTGCAAGGACTGCAGGATATGTGACAAAAATGACACAGCCAAAAATAATCAGCAGTAAGCTTGACTGACATGCACCATGTGACAACGGGCTAGTGTTGCATCTGATTGCCTTACTGCTGACTCCCTTAAAAAGACAACATGGCTCAACAGGGACATCAATCTAGTGCTATTAGGGGCTATTCTTGGCTTTTCTTAGATTGATGCAGAGTGCAGTATAGTAACCTTGAGTACAGAAAATTGGCAATCTCCTAAAAGGAGCTCTGAGCAACATGCGAGCTTCAGAGTGCATGCATGCATCACTGCTGACATTGCTGGGCCATTTCCACACTGTTGTCTGTAAGTTATCATCCCTCGGAGCAGATAAGCATTTGCAGTTTGACTGCTAACATTTGATGACAAAAGTGCAGCTTACTTGTGATCAGCAGTGGTACAGGATGGTACAGAGCTCACAAGTTTGTCTTCTGGAAGCCACCCACTTCTTCTGAGGTGAATCCAGCGTCACGTCAGCACAACTTTGGGAAAGGAGTCCCCAAAAGTGACCTAGAGCAGAAGATCTCCACAGTGTGGCCGGGCTGCTCTTCCTAGCAGTCCTTACACCTGAGCTGAAACTGGGAGTGTTTCCTGCAGCTCAGAAGTGCTAACATGGAGCGTTTGCTATATATACCCCAAGCCCCAAACCTCGTTCCAGCCACTCCTCCTTCTTGATGGCTGGGCAGCCATTTTGTGCCACTCAGTCCACATGTGTAGGTGGCCATATTTTGAAAGTGAGTGGCTTTCTCAACAGCTTAATGTCTAGCCATCCACTGAGCCCAGAACACCCCCCTAATACCATGTAACTGTGTTACTTAATTATAGAAAAACACAACAAGACCAGTTTGAGGACATCTTGTCAACCAGATGGCTAAGTGTGACTGTTCCCTTATGAAACAAAAATATGTGGCAATATAATATAAAGTATAACACGATTTTTTAAATGATACATTTCCGTATATGGGAAACTAGTGCTTGTATTTTCCAATATACTGCAATATATGCATGAGCCATGTATGGCTATATGTTAATACATATGAAAAAACACAAAGCAATGAAGACAAAAACTACACTACATTTTTACGTCATAGTTTTAGAGAAAATTAATTTATTAATTCCTGAGTTTAATGCTCATGTTTTGTGTTTTACCCTTATGCAAAGAAAATATATTTCCCTGTCAATATATCAAATTATTTAATGTTATGATTTACTGGTTAATTTAAAAGATTTAATAAAGTTAATATTCCTCTTGGTTACAATAATTGGTACTGATAAATAATTAACTGAACAAAACATATATTCAAATTCTACGTATGTTGAAAATATACAGAAGAATATATTGCTAAGTAGCTAAGTTAACATTTTACATTAGCAAATTACTGTTATATATACATATATTTTACAATATATGAAAAGCAGCAATTCCTTATTTTTTATATATTGCAATATATTTTTATAATGCATTTTGCATTATATTTTGCAATATATTATTGAAGCAAAAAATATATTGTAATGTCCATATTGTCATGTCCTCTCTTCCATGTCTGCCTAATCCTCGTTTCCCCTCTAACATTTGTAACATTGTGTTTAACATTTGGCAACATTTTTTTCCCACATTCCCTTTGTTATGATATGCATATGCATATCAATGTATATCAATGTATTCTACACCCATGTAAAGCGCCCAGGGACAACCCTGTTGTGAAGGCCGCTATATAAA
>JAODKM010000002.1:21696-36611 GCA_026780845.1 Petrocephalus sullivani
CGTCCCCCCCCCCGGTGGCCCCCCCCGCCGGGCTTCTCGCCCCCCCCTGCCGTGTCCCTTTACCCCCCCGGATCGGGAAAAGAGCAGGCGACCCCCCCGCCCCCCCCCCCCCACCACCACCACCCGATGCTGTTGTGGGGCAGCCGCGGATATCTGCAGAAGCCTCGTGGAGGGCATGCCGGGTTTCTTGCCAACTTGGGTCGCTCTCGGGGTCTCTAGGATAAGACGGCTGGGCCACTGCCAATAAGAGGGCGTCGGGGCACTGACCCCCTCTGGCTCAGGCCTAAAGCGTCTTGGAAGAACCATTTCCTCTCACCGGGCATGGGTCCTGGGCCTCCAAAGGAAAGGGCATATGTGTTCCCCTCAGCCTGCCAGTGCCCCGTGCCCTGGACCTGGGGGCTCCAGAGAGGGATCAATCTCCCCCCCGCCCCTATTTTCGACAAGGGGAAGGAGAGATGTCCTCCAGCGTGACCCAAGCCACCTGTGAAACATGCGACGGACGTGTTCCTCCCTGGCGGTCTGGCAAAGCCCCCCTGACAGACATGGGATACTGGGGCATCCAAAGTATCTGTGAATTTTAGTCGGAGCCCATATGTAGCCTGGTTTGGGGTGGGGGGGGGACTTGCAGTGTCTGCACTGGAGAAAACAAAACAGCCACCATCTGCCTGGGCTCTTTAACTCACCGCTGCTAACCCGCGGCCTCGAAGGCGCACCGTTTGGCAAAGCCAAAAAAAGCGGCCTTATAACAGGGCGTGGGGGGGTCTGAGCCGTGTGATTCAAAAGGGAATAGGTTTACATATTCTGCAAGGGATTTCCCCACAAGAAGAGAAAAAGGGGCATGAGAGTGGGGGGTGTGGGGGTTGGGGGGTCCAAGGTAGAGGTCAATGAATAAGTATCTGCAGGCTGAATCCTCAATCCTCCAGGGTGACTGTAGGCTAATTAATAATTAATGCCAGAGACAGTGCGTTTGAAATGCAGATGTGATAACTGCGGGCTTGGCACGGCGGTACAGAGGAAGCAGATTTGGGAGCTACGGGGAATCGGCACTCCCCGGTTAGCAGGCTGTGGCAGCAGGCTTGGGTGCAAAGCAAGGCCGATGGTTTAGATTAGATTCCCTTCAGCCGCTAATTACCTGAACCCACTTTGAAGTTCCTCCCTCTTTGGGACTGGTGGGGGGTGGTTATGCTGGGGTTTGGCCAGGGGACTCGGGGAAAGGATCAAATGGTAATAGTCGGGGGAAGAGGGAGAGTGAGAAAGGGTAAGGATGGAAGGATGAAAAAAGGGCTAAAAACAACAACAAGAAAAGACTATATTTATATATCTAAGTTATATAGCTGACATTTTTTATAAAGTGTTTGCTTAGGTTCAAAATCTGTATTCTGGGAATAAGGGTGCCACTTCGACTGTAGGTGTTCGTATTTCATAAAAGCTTTGCGAGTGTGTGTGCATGCCTGTTTGCGTGTAAGACTAATACCGCAGGACACGTAAAGGTTTAGCGGTGACTCAGGAGGTATCCGTCACACTGAGTGTCACACAGTAATAGTGCAGACGCACCTATGCTGCTGAGCGCAGAGAACATACCAGAACAGCGCCGTGATGGAAACTTGACGAGGCCGCACAACTTCTCCGCGAGAAGGCCCGGCGTTACCCAGAAGCTCCTGGCCCATTCACCGCGAGCCCTGAGGCACGACGAAATGCCGCGCACCTTACCATGCGCAGTGGTCATAAGCCTTATTAAACCGTTGCCAAAGAACTTATTTATCTAATCTGCTCAGTTTGCTTTACTATGTCCCAAAAGTCTTATGAATCCAGTTATACAAAATTGCAATTTCTACTTAATCTGGTTAAACAAGCTAAAACAACGAGAGCTGGGACATCACCGACGGAATGAATCGCTTCCGTAAACAAGAGAGTTAAATGTTTCATCCTTCCGGTGTGTCTACCTGAAAATGAAATAACACCCACCTTGAAGTTGTTTATAATCCTTAGCGAGTCTCCTAAAGTGCGACCGGCTGGATGCATCTCGTCATTTTGTTTATTTTGTCGTTATTTAACATTTCGGTTCACGTTCGAAGGTCACGCAGAAGCACACACTCAGCCCAACGCATTTCAATATTAAACAGATGAGTCACACCAGTGGTTATGGAAAACAAGGTAGCTTTAATGGTGGCATTCAAGTCCCCCCCCCCCCACCATGTGGGCACCCACTTGGCCTCGAGTCCAGGCTTGGGATCCTGGTATTGTCGGAAGGGTTCAGTGGAGAGGTTTTCGACAAGGTGGATCTGTTACAGGGAGGCCTCTCTACAGGTCAGCATCTTTTGTGAATCCTTTGTGCCCGTGAAGAGTCCGTTTGAAGTTAGAGAGATCATAATGGGATGCAGCGTTGTGAGAGACATCACCAGCTCTATGGCTCGAGACAGAACGGCAGCCGGCCAACCTTTCCAAATGAGAAAACTGTTAGAAAACTGAGTTAAAAAACAGAAATTGCAAATTAAGAAGCGCAGAAGTATATGAGGACAGGTGGAGAGGGACATCAATCAGGAAGGAGGGGTACCTCACAGAACAAGGCCGGGGTGCGGAATTGTTTCTGACAGTACAGTAAAATGTTTAGAGGGAGCGCTATAATTTCTAATGAGATTCAAACCACAACAAAAGCTTGGAAATAAGCTGTTAGAAAATATAACAAATGTAGCAAATACTACAAAATCAGAAAGGCCTAGACCATGCCTTAGCCACTCATCCCAGAAAACCGAGGTAGTCTCCAGCATTTTCTACTGGCCACGATATTGTACAAATTTGCTTCTAATTTTAAGCATAAAATGTCCATTATCTCGCATTACACCCTACATACATGTACTGATTCGTGTAGGAAGTATGAATACCCCGTCGGTTATTTATATTACGAACGTTATCATCTGAGCAACAAGTGTGTTAATAGAACTGTCAGCAAGGCGAACACCGCATTATTAAGGTTGTCACTTAAAAATGTCTGTATTTTACGTACTAATCGTTTTAGGATTGCTCCGCATAATTCTCCGCACATATAGGAACAATATGACCGTAATCAGATGGCAGGACAGACACCGGCGCAGGGGGGGGTAATGCGACGCATTTTGGGGAGTAACGGGAAATCTTTTCGATTTGTTTAGAGAATATCGTGTTCCACAATATTACCTTCAAGCACTTTTTGATGTAATATGTGCAAAAGTACAAATGTTAATTTAATTAGATTTAATTCGTAGGGGGTAAAAGGTAGATTCGACGGTTGTTTCAATATCCTCTATTTATAGATCAAGTCATTTCGGTTACAATCTTTCCGTCGCAATAAAATTATGTCGTGCCACTTTCTGCATGCATTAATACAAAGTGCACTGAGACGTGCGCAAAAGGCTAATATAAGTATTATTTAGGTGGCAAGTCTTTCCTAGTAACACAACATGCTATTTGCAGTTTTTATAGCGCGGCATGAGAATTTAACTTGAAATTGATGTCAATGTTGACGACAAGGCTCTCGGAGCGTTTTCACTCCATTTAGGTGCAAACGACAGTAAATATTTCAGTAGTGAGAGCTGGTGTTTGTGTCTGTCTTTCCACCTGATTATTCTGACTCGGAGACAGTTCATACCCCTCGAAATGCACCTCGGGGCATTTATATATCATCCACCTCCATCTCTCTGGCGCACAGAAACTGTGCCTTCTACTCTATTTATAAGCAAATTCGCAAATTATTAGAAATTCTTTTGTAAATGTAATAAACGCAAACAGACCCTTCGCGGCTGCTGTAATTTGTAGTTAAACAATTTCGGTAAAATGTGTGTGACGCTGCTCATTTCCCCCCTCATACGCACAACTTGAATTATTAGCATCATAATCATTATTAATATTAGTGCGGCTGGTGTTGTTTTTTTTGCGGTTTATAATCACGTTTATGACCCAGTCAACACTGCTCTGAGGAATGATCTCACACTAATAGGCCTACGGATGTTGGCTATATTGCATACCACTTTCCCATACTGGTCTCAGCTACGCCATGACACCATTGAGAGGAACTGGTTTGTAGCTAATACGTCACAATGCCGCAAACTGTAAAACATCCCCTCATACACATTGCCTAGGAATACGCCTGTTTACTTATTTATTTTTTCAGTTTTGTCTACCTACCTATCTATACCCACATTTTGGATGTTACAGGTTGGCCGGATAATTTGTCATCTTCTAAGCAGTTTGTGAAAAAGGTTGCATTTTACAATACTGAAAAAAAAGTCTCGCATCTTTTTTAGTGCGTTTTGGAGTCGTCCCAGAAAGGAATGATACACCTGCGTGATTTTTAATTGGCAGAAAAAAAAACAAATTGAATCGACAATCAAGATCATTACTATACGAAACACACTTACGGATTCATGCAGGTTTATTTTCCTGTGCTTTTGTGTCGCAGTAAAATATGGAGGATGGATTAATGTGTCGGCGTGCACGCGTATTTTATTTTATTTATTTCATTTACTTGAAGAAAACAATCGATTTATTTAGAACATCTGTTCGTAATGAAGGAAGTAACAATTACTTACACTAATATGTTATATTGTAAAAAAATAAATAAATTTCCAGTAATTAGATACGAGAGTAGAAAGTTGGACAGTATATATCGAACTGCAATGTTAGTACGCGTCAGAAAATAGTAATAGGGTTAAATACACTCAGGCATTATTGTATTTTCTTTTAAAATATTTAAGAAAGTATTCAATAAATATTTTAAAGGGCCAGAATTAGATTTATTTTCAATTTAGACGTATGAAATCAGGAATTAAGTCACATAGAGTTTGTAATGGATATTTTAGTAAAGATGACTAGAACAACGACATTAAAAAGTAGTATTTCGGAGAATAATTAGGCAACTCCGAGCTTATATTAAATATAAGATTCCTGGCATTTCCCATGACTTGAGGTAACAGATGTTATATAAATATATAAATATTACTTTTTCGTTTCATTTCCGGTTATTCTTTGACAGGCGAGTTAACCGTGGGAAGGAGTGAAAAAGCCAATGCACATTATCCTTTGTACTGGAAGTTAAAAGATTAAAAAGTTAAAATTGGATTAATGGACTTGCATTATAAGCCAGGTATAATGTTCCATATATAAGCCTACATATATATATACATATATATGCAGAGCTTCCCTTCCTACCTGTTTAAATATTTTCCAAAAAAGGTAATTTTTTTCATATGTATGTAGGCATATATGTATATATATATATATATACACAGACACACACACACACACACACACACACTAAAAGCAGAACTTCTATACATCTAGACAGGTGGCGTGGGAAGTTCATATATACATATATATATATATATATATATATATACACACACACACGCACATACATATACAGAAATTTGCAGACCCTCTCCCTGTCCACCTGTTTAGATATTTGTCAAAAGACGTTATCGTTTACTGCAAAAGTATAATAACTTTTATTGCACAACTACACTATATTCGAAAAAGGGAGATGCGGTTATAACGAAATAACTTCTTAAAGTAATACAGTAATATTATATTGTACAAGACAATAGCTTTACTCCTACTAAATCCAAAACGTTAAAATATTAATGCTAATGAGCGGAATGGCGCCGGTGTGCCGTAAACAGTAAGGAAGTCTTATATTATTTTAATTACAATACATCGAATGCCATTGGGACCCTAATTAAATAACTGGTTATTGAAATAGGGTATTTATGGACAAGTTGAATACTTAACAATTTAAAAACCAGAAAGGAAGAACCTGAAGACTCTGATATTACCATATTACCATAAATATGAACGCAGAACGTCATGTATTCAAATAAAAGAAAAAGTATCTCTGTGGAATTTATTTAAGAATAACCAATATTCGTGAAGGGTAATACGGATAATATATGTAAACGCATGATCTCGAAACGCAGACTAAATGCACAAAGTCGGATAAGTAAAGCCGCGCTGGCATTATTATGACGTATGCCTGCCTTTAAATGGGACGTTGAATCAGGAGATAGGACCAGGCAGCGCTGATCAATGTGCGGACGCTGGACTTTGTTTAGGTCGGGGATCAAACAATGCGCCTGGTGACGCGCGCGTCCCACTTAGCTTTCAATGAAACTCCGCTACAAGCCCTCACATAGTGCTATGGGCCGCGTTTCACAGCACCGCAGTAACAGAGAGCGATGCCTTTAGCAACGCTTAGAAAGCAAAAAACGTGCGGACATAACGGCAATAGCGGAAAGAAGTATAATGATAAAAAGTGAGGAAGATTTTTTCAAATATGTCATAATAAATCAGGCCTGTTTTACAATAGACAGGCCTACTAAAAACCCAGTGTATACCACATGCATAACAACAACAACAATAATAATTATTATTATCGTTGTTGTTGTTATTGTTATTCTTATTCCACGTGTGCTCTATATTTGCATAGAATAATGTAGCGAGATGCAGATTTAATAAAATGTCCGTGGATTCGTGCGCTTTTCCCCTCTTTTGTTTATGAGAGACCAGCGTCTTGGTAAGCTGGCTCCGGGAGTGTCACAGCTCACCCCAGTTTGTGTCCTACATCCTCTTTACTTTGGCGTCACTAATGCATTTCTTCCACTGCGGTCTCCCTGCCAAAACTGCCCTGAGGTCCCATTTCATTGGGGGGCAAAATCACCATCACTCTTCCGTTCTCTTCCATTGTGCGTATCTGTATGGAGGCACAAGGGGCGTTTAACTGCATACAGTATGTTACGGAAATATTATAAACACTGAAGTGTTCTCCGTACCGAGTAGAAAGCACCAAGGTTCATTACATCGCCCAGTATTTCCCACTGCGTACGCTCTTTCTTGCAATTCACCGCGATACGTGCCTGGAAGATTTCAGATACGAAACTCAAATTTTTAATGGGACTATGCAACCTGACAACGGGATGGTGTTAGATTTGTTTTCATTTGGCGTTAGTATGCTAAATAAATTGCGACTCCCACATAATTAAGTAGGATTTCCTTTTTCCTTTTCCTTTTTACACCGAAAAGCAGTTCAGTAAAATTATCTTTTTCAGAATTTCAATTAAATATGTAATATATAAATATATATTTCCATGCAACCCAAACCAGGAAAAGGAAGCAGGAGATTGACGGATATTATATATTTGTGTATAGGCCTCCATTGGTAAATATCTCTCACTGGTGTGCTGTTGATGTTTAACGTCATGATTAGTGTTTCATTGCCAAGCAAGTACAACAAAAATTAGAACCATTTGGAATATAACGTTATGGAGACCTTTATTCGCCACATTGCTATATAAACCTTAGGAAATTTGTTTTCTATACTAATATACATGTACTAAACGAGATAGCCTTTATAACAAACTAAAATAACTGATGGATCTGCTTCTTAGTGTGCATGGCAAGATTCATTTCAGAACAAGCTCATCTTCGCCGTCTAGGTTTTGACGCTAAATCCAGGAGTTGCTTCGCTGTTGAAAGAGGGAAAAACGCGGAAAACGTGCAAACTTCTCAGTCTGGGAAGTCGCAGCGTTGTATTTACAACATAGCGGGCCACAGGAATTGTTTAGTAGGCGACGGGGGTGGGGGGTGGTGGGGGGACCAGTCAGCGGTAGCTTAAGAAGGTGACTGGGATGTTGAAGAGGTCATGACACGCGGGTGACAGTTCCTGCCCGGAGCCTAATATTGTATTCAGTGCACAAGTCTGGTTCGCCTTTATGTATCTAAAAAGGCAATTGCGGCACAACTTCTCCCGTAAACAGCCCGAAAATAAAACGTGTGTTCATTTATTTCTCTACTTAGACTCAAGAGTTTAAAATGCAACATTAATAGCTATATAATGTTATATATGTGTATGTGGGTATTTAAAATATTTCATTGTATTTGTTATGAATTTATTATTGGTTAGAGTGTTATAAATGAATATCCCATTAAACAGAAATGAAAGAGTATAGTTCCACTCCCTCATAGTATGGGTAGTTTTATTCATGCGTTTTTTGACCGAACTTTTGTATATTGACATAATCACCCTGAATCTTTTTTTTTTTTAATAAGACACGCAACACAACATGCGTCAAAAGAAAAAGCAGCAACCCCTGGAAAGTTTTTTGGCCGCAGTATTTAACCACATCGACGTTAAAGTTGCCTAAAACTACTTTTCGTTTATAAACATTTACAAGGCCCTTAAGCAGCGAGTCAAATATATTCTGTTCACCGCAATTATGCCACATCAATGATAGATGTGCTCTACTTAGAAGTGTAAGAGCAAATGGGAGAAAAAAATGCGCCAAAGTAAAATAGCCTACTTTTAATTTTTTTATTTTTGTTAATTTGTTATCATCGTTTTAATTACAGATTTTAATACGAAACGTTATAGACATTTCGGTGTCGTTCGGGGAAGTGTCAAAAGCCCAGTTTGTTGTAACAGTCGCTTCGGATAGTCTTATTTTCACCAGCGTATACAACGGGCCCTCTTTTGAATGAGCCTTTTTATTATGCCCGGGACGCGGATTTGTGGCTGCGGCCACCTTTTATTCCACTCTCTATGGAAACCCGGATCGCGAGAGGAAAAATGTGGGTCTGAATAAAGAGAATCGGCACAAGGAACGGCTTGAGAGCAGCATCTGTTACACTTGGAAACTTAAACTATCGAGAGGGAAGCACAGCGGCAGCCCCCTGTCTGCCTCCGCTCTCCCACCATCGCGCTGCTCTGGATTTCCACAAACCAGTCGGCTTTTGTGCAACGGGGGAAGGAAAAATAATAATAATAATTCTATCCATTCTATCTGAAACTAAACCTGTCAAACTTTATTTAATATTAAATCTTGAGCCAATTCTTCAAAAGGTCGGTAACGAGATTTGAGACTGCACCTTACTAATCTGCTAAATTAGCCTATTCAGAATAAACAGATCATAAAATCGGGGACGACTCCATTCGCTTTTGAAAATTTCACCGCATCATTCAATGTGGCATATATAAAAATATGATGTTAAGATGAAATGTCAATATTCCATTTTTATATTAGTAACGTCACCGTCTCGGATAAGGCTTCGCTGGCAGACAATGCAAACAGCGCTGGCATGCTTCATCTGTATTGATAAACTGAATTGAAAACGATATGGCACGCTAAGATTTCAAATGATATTCATTTAACATTTACGGCGAATTAATGTTTTTATTGCTATCTGACGCAGACCTCTTTTGAAATGCACAGTTATGGTCCAACAGTCGACTTCAATACCTAATTCGCGTATACGAATAATGTAATCATATTCTCGCGTTACGGTAGGACTGATAATCAATATTCAGCAAGTAATTATTATCATTATTATAATTATCATTATTTACAATAAAACACCCGTAACCCACCATTACTGTCAATGTTTACATAGCATCTGGAATGTGTCGGTGGCCGATTTTCCACCAGACCTCAGATGAACTTTAACTCGCAAAGTAAATGCAGTAAATATATTGCGGTTCCTTAATATCACAGTAAGAGCGCTCACCTGTTCTCGACTGAGCTTCCTCACAATTCGCTTCTGATCACTCTCCTTTAGAGAAACTGGTCTTTAATGAGTTTCTGCTGGCTGCCGGCCTTCTTTTATTTCTGCTAAATGTATGAAAATGTATGCAAATTTAAATCAAGCTTAACCTGGGAGCTCTTGCAATATATTTAATGGAATTTCAAACCAATAAGGGGACTCTGATGTAGTCTTCTAATGGCAAATATAATTACGCAGCTAGGTAACCTGTAAAATATGCGGAGCGGTCTTTTTTTAACTTTGTGAAGACCTGTCTAGATTCTTAAAGAACTGCCAGCAAGTTTGCACAATATATACCCGACTCACAAAAAAATGTTTGCTTACGTTGGTATGTAGAGTTTTTTTAGGCATTAACGCTAAAAGATATGCAATAGACCAACCGTTACTTTCCGCGCAGGATCAGTGCAAGCGCTTTCAAGAAAACTTTTGCACATCGTAGTTCAGTTTAGGGATATGGATTTTGAATATAGCTAATTGTATGTCTCGAGATTGGTCTCGCCATGTTTATCCTGTTTAAAATCGTTATGCTGTCAGCTACTGACTCGTTTTAGTCTGAAAACACACGCATATACATTCTTCTTTTTTGGATCTTTTAAAAATAGCGGTGACATTTCCAATAAGACTCAAGTAGCTTAACGAACTGCATTTATAGTGTAACACCTCGAAGGAATGCAGTTATGCCTTCTGTATTTTGGAATTTTCCCTTGGGGTTCTCAAAAGTCATCAGGACGTCTCACATAACCAATAGCAACTGGACGGGATTTCGTGCCCTTTTGGGCGGGGGAAACACCAATAGTAATAACCGAGGCTTAAATAAGTTAGGAAATAGTTAATAAGATCTGTGAAGCGCGGACAGTCAATTACACAGCGGTACCCAATAGAGCCCGCAGACTTAGTCACTTCCTGTTTTGTGTCAGTTTTCCCTTCAAGCTCCCGCAAACCCAATTTGATAGACCAGAAACAGCCTCCTGCCTCGCCATTGGCTGAAACCGGAGCTAGCTCACTCGAGCAATGCTCCGATTGGACCATCGGCCTGCCAATTATTAACTGCTTGCTGATTTGGCTCCCTAGCCTGGTAGATGTCAAAGGCTGAAGCTGTTCCCTTTGCCACATTATAACTAGTAGGGGATCTACAGTAAGCATGGCCACAGCTGCCTCGAATCCCTACAGCATTATCAGTTCCAACTCTATGGTTCATGCAGACTCCTCGGTCATGCAACAAGGGAGCCCTTTCAGGAATCATCAGAAACTTCTCCAAAGTGAATACCTACAGGGAGTCCCGAGCAATGGACACCCTCTTGGGCACCAGTGGGTGACCAGTTTATCCGAGGGAAGCCCATGGTCGACCTCTTTAGCGACCAGTCCTCTGGAGCAGCAGGACGTGAAACCGGGACGGGAAGACCTCCAACTCGGGGCGATCATTCATCACAGATCCCCTCATGTCGCTCATCACTCGCCCCATACAAATCATCCAGGTGCATGGGGGACACCAGTGTCTCATAACTCATCTATAAACACCGGTGGACAGCCTATCAACATCTATTCGCAGCCTGGCTTTACAGTCAATGGCATGCTGGAGCACGGAGGTCTAACGCCACCCCCGAACTCAGCGCAGACCCAGAGCTTACATCCAGGGCTGAGAGACACCCCGGACCACGCCGACATCGGGGCGCACCATTGCCACGACCACTCCGATGAGGAAACTCCGACCTCGGACGAGCTGGAGCAGTTCGCCAAACAGTTCAAACAAAGACGGATCAAACTGGGCTTTACGCAGGCAGACGTCGGGCTCGCGCTGGGGACTTTGTACGGCAACGTCTTCTCGCAGACGACCATCTGCAGGTTCGAGGCGTTGCAGCTCAGCTTCAAGAATATGTGCAAACTGAAGCCCTTGTTAAACAAGTGGTTAGAGGAGGCAGACTCCTCCACGGGCAGCCCGAGCAGCATTGATAAAATTGCAGCGCAGGGGAGGAAGAGAAAGAAAAGGACCTCAATTGAGGTGAGCGTGAAAGGGGTGCTGGAGACCCACTTTCTTAAATGTCCTAAACCAGCCGCTCAGGAGATATCCTCTTTGGCAGACAGCCTACAGCTAGAGAAGGAGGTGGTTCGTGTCTGGTTTTGTAACAGAAGACAAAAGGAAAAAAGAATGACTCCGCCGGGGGACCAGCAACAGCACGAGGTGTATTCTCACAACGTTAATACGGACAACTCGTCGTGCCACGATCTCTGACCAAGGAACCGGGATCCACCCTGCGAGACTCTAATACAGAATGGAAATCTAGTGGCTTTTTAAATTATGGCTCTTCTGGTTTTTTTTCCCACGTATTTCCCTCTTTCTGGTTGTGTGACGATGACAAATTACTAGAGGCACCGAGAAAGAAAACAAGTACAGAAAAAGTTTCGTTGTTTTTTTCGTTTCGTCTCGAGCGTTTTCAGCAATACGTCAAGGCGGCCCGATGCTCATTTCCATCTCGGCGGAACCCTTTGATTGCCTACGTTTTATTTCATTTTTTTAATTTCATTTGACCATTATTACTCTTTTTACAGGAAGGATATAAACACAAAATCGTGCCTATTAATAACCTCCCAGCGCCTTGGTTATATATAAATATAAATATATATATAATTTCTCGAAAATATTTTGTAATATTTTATTTTGTGAGTGTGTTGCTTGGCTATTTGATTCGATAAGGTGTTTTACTGTATTTACACGACAGCTTTTAAACGATCCAGCAGCATGGGATACTAAGGCAGACGATGCTGTTTATTTATTTATTGGCTTTGAAAAGGACTTTACTTGTCAACGGTTTCAAAAATCATATATATATGCTTTATAGCAATAGATCATTTAGGTAGCCATTTTAAGCAACTTTGTGAAATGCCTATACTCAACAGTAAGACACCTTACTGGCGGAACTCAAGGCTTCCTATAAATCCGGTACTTTTCTTTCAGCCTTTTTGCGCGTCTTCTCTCTTTTTTTCGAGCAATGAAAACCCGTGTCTGTTTTCATGATTATATTCTAGGTCTCAAGCAGCGACGCGAATCCAACACTCAATGACTTATTATTCAAGCCCAAGCTTACTTTCCAAAAAATAATATATATACTGTGTTTTAAAATGCAACGCAGAGGTGTACGTGCAGTATTTTATGGTTCTTTGTGTAACCGCGGAAATTGGATTTTAGTCATATCCTCGACCATATTACTGTGCTAAATACTGGCCGTCAAAATAGAACCGTAAGATACTCGCCAGTCTAAAAGCGTTGTGGCACATTACGGCATCATTTTATTGTACACGCTGAATATCTAAACTTTTATAATCTTCAATGCTCCAGTTATTGATTTATGTCTTTAATATTTCTTCAAATATTTGCTATTGTACAGTTTTGTATAATACGACCTTTTTGAAGTCATTAATTTAAACAAATACCTTTTACTTTATTCATGCACCTAGTGCTGTAAAAACGATATTTTCATTAAAAGTTTTCAGCAGTTTTATTCCAAATATGATGGAAGTTCAAGCGATTATTTATTTTCAGTATAAACCTTGTATTATGTTTTCAAACAAACTGTAAAACCGTTATTAAAATGTATGTTGGAATAAAAACACTTGTTGTTACAATTTTGGTGTCAATCTTTAGATAGGGATCTGTAGCTAATATATTTGTACGTTAACTACTATTTGGAAATACTATTTTACGGTTCTGAAGGCGAGAGGCTGTTAAATATGCACAAGGGCGCTTAGTGCACAGTAGTTAATATTTACCCATACAATGCACAGATCTTAGCAGGCACGGGAGGTTTATTTTGTTTCTCGTTTTCGAGAAGAGGGACTATAAATGCAGGCGTTTGAAAATATCTGTCATTTTAGAATACACGTTTAGACCCAGTGGCCATTTTCAACTTCCGTATTATTATTCCGCAATAATAATAACAATAACCGATTTGTTGAATTTCAAAATTGCGTATTAATTTGCAATAATTGTCCAGATACTACGAACAATTATATTTGTCGGTATGCAGTGATGTTGACCGTTCAGATCGTACATAGATTCATAGGAATATAGAAGCGGTATATTTTTCATGCACGTACTTCCATGGTAAACAATCCGTAGAGTACCGCATAGTATGTGCAGACATATACTGCGTTTAAGTCAGGTCACCAACTTTGCTCCTGAAACCGCAATTTTTAGCAGCTGTTTTAAATGTTTTTTGGCCTAAGGTCGTAATTTTTAGCTCTGAATACATGCATATTGTTAATCATGTTGTTATTATTATTATTATTATTATTATTCTAGGCGGTGGTGATAATGTGTATTTATATGTGTGTATGTATATTCTTGCAGTGTTGTATTTGCCCCTTCACTCTTGTAATGGTAGAAGCAGGCCTACTTATTCCGCTGTAAGGCGCGAACGCGATGTCAGTGTGACCTTTCGCAAAGCTGCGATGCTTCACACGTCGGGCCGTCACGTTAGACACTTAAATTCCTACATCTTTACGTTACATAGGCTGCGTTCGATATATAGGCCCGATTTCCCAGTATTATAGGCCTATAACAACCGCCGTGTGCCGAGCCTGTGTGTTGTCGATAGAGTACTCGCATGAATTCTTATAAAAATTGTATACTGATTTAAAATAATATCTTGTTAGTCGCGTTTCGGAGATATTCGGAAAGACTATCAGTTCGAGGTCATTGGTCAAGGGCACGCTACAAACTTAAAAATACAGATGTTGTCGCTTGCTTCGACTATCTTGTGTATGGAGAGAACATCCAGACAGCACGTTCCATGGGCGAAAATATTCAAAATTAAAACAAATTAAATTAAAATGAATAGCAAACATCAGAATGTCACCATTGCATAAGCAAAGAGCAATCATGAACATAAAGAACCCTTCGCAAAAGCACAATAAAACCACAAAATAGCAGAACACCCGAAACAACAATACAAATGACAACGACAATCATAATAATAATAACAATAATAATAATACCGAAACATCGTAGACGTTTAAAACGTTAGAGAAGCTTATTCAGTCACCGCCGTTATTAAACTCCGCAAAACAGCCATTGTAGCATTACATGCGAAGTAAACATATTCTGTAAATATAGAAAAAAATGTCACAAAAATATAGAAAAAGAAATGTTACAAATTGGTATATTTTTTGTTGCTTCTTGTGAATTTGTAGGGTAGGGTTTATTGAAATTACAAAAAAAGACAGTCATAGAGAGGGGGTGGGGGGGGGGGGGGGAGAGAGAGAGAGAGACTGTGCGTGTGCGGGGGTGTGTGTGTGTGTGTGAGAGAGAGAGACAGAGAGAGAGAGAGTATGTGTGTGTGTGTGAGAGAGAGAGT